>JAAGKR010000635.1:121923-176623 GCA_011419295.1 Clarias macrocephalus | reverse complement strand
TGAGTTAGTGTCAGACCAGTTGAATGGCCCCCAAGGTCTCCCGATCTGACCCCCTTAGACTTTTATCTTTGGGGTCATCTGAAGGCAATTGTCTATGGTGTGAAGATACGAGATGTGCAGCACCTGAAACTGCGGATACTGGAAGCCTGTGCTGGCATTTCTCCTGCGGTGTTGCTATCAGTGTGTGAAGAGTGGGAGAAGAGGGTTGCATTGACAATCCATCACAATGGGCAGCACACTGAACACATTTTTATAAGTGGTCAGAAACTTGTAAATAACTCATGAAAGAATAAAGTTACGTTAAAACCAAGCACACCATTGTTTTTCTTGTGAAATTCCCAATAAGTTTGGTCATGTCACATGACCCTCTTCCTATTGAAAAAACAAAAGTTGGATCCAAGATGGCCGACTACCAAATGGCCACCATGGTCACCACCCATCTTGAAAAGTTTGCCCCCTCACATATACTAATGTGCCACAAACAGGACGTTAATATCACCAACCACTCCCATTTTATTAAGGTGTATCCATATAAATGGCCCACCCTGTATAACAGTATACAATAAAAGTTGTAATACACGTGTACTGTACATTATAAGTGTATCTCCAATGATGGTAGCAAAATCTCCCTGAGATGACATGAAGAAGAAACCTTTTCCGATTCATTTGTGTGATACCAGATCACACACTCACACACTCACCGTCTACATCACATTATCCCGTACACAGGGTCTCAGGGGCCCAGGACACGCACCACACACACACACACACACACACACACACACACACACACACACACACACACACACTCATTTACACACTACGGGCAATTTTGAAACGCCAGTTACCCTACCCTGCATGTCTTTGGACTGTGGGAGGAAACCGAAGCACCAGAAAGAAAACCCAGTAAGCACAGGGAAATAATTCTTTTAATTCATATGAATTGCACTTTTTGGAAAACAAAGTCTTTACAATATTCTCCAGGTGGAATGTACGTTGCACATGTGCAGAACAGCTTTGGTAGCAGGTTTGGTCCAAACACCGTTCCTGCTGTCCAAATCCAGAATTGTCCCTTTTAATATTTTGTTGCTTTTTGTTTTAAAAGTCTTTAAAAATAGGGATGAAACAAGTTGGCACACGCAACATTGACACACGCATTTACACCACAGGCATTTTGGGAACACCAGTGAGCTCACTGTCCAAAGACATGCGGACATGCAGGTTAGACATTCCCAAATTGCCCGTAGTGTGTGAATGTGTGTGTGAACGTTCCATAAATACAATGATAATCACATCCACAGTCCCTAGTTGGACTTCAGCTCGAACGATTCGTTCTTTTGGAACGAGTCTTTAACGTGACTCAGAAGAGCGAGTCGTCTCGGAGAGGGATTCGTTCATTTTCTACTGGGCGCGCATGCGCAAAGCATCGCAAAACCTCCGTAGGTTATGTACAGGAAACAGAAATGAGCCGTTACCGCTGAGTCTTTTGTCACGTGACTCCCATAGACGCTCTGCAGTGCGATAGATTCAAAAGAACGAACGACTCGGACCAGAAGATACGATGGTGAGCTGCTCATTTTGTTTATCATAATACAGTATGTCGTTAGCTGCATTGTAATACTTTCATTACTGGAACTATAGCCAAAATGTGTGCATGTAGGCGGTCTGTTTATTGAAAAAAAAAAAGATACGTTCATTTTGATGAACGAGATTCAAAGAACCGAGTCACTAAAATGATTCAAACTTCTCCTCACTAGTTTCTAGATGAATGGAACTTACATCCAGTTAAAAAATGCAACACTGCCATCGTGTGGTCAAAATTCTCAATCGAGTTAACACCAGACGTGGCGCTGCATCCGCATTTGATTGACAGTAGCTCGGACCAACCAGAACGCGCTATCTGAGAGCTCTGAGCCAATCCCCGACAGCGGACCGGACCGTATCGGGAAACGCGGAAGAAAAATAAACTCATCCCTGCAGAAGAGCAGAGTAAGTGTGAGAAAACTGAGCTGTCTAATTAAAATTAGGATCTTTATTGCATCACAACATTAAATAAGCAGTCATTGGTAATGCTAGTCTCTCCAATTTACTAGGCTTAGAGTAGTTTGTTAGGAGCATGGACTGCTATCTCTGTTATATTTAGCAACATGAGAATTATTTTTGGAAGTGTGTGAAACTTGAGTTAATCTCAGGTTCAGTGTCTCTCAGTGTCCTTCCACATGAGAACTCATTTGATTTTAATTCACTTTTAGAAAAGACACCCACATCATTTTTCGACCGTTAAAAGCTTCCTCATTAATAATGTCTCGAATGCACCGCTGTCTTCAGTTCTTCATCAGAAGTGAATCTTCGTCCACATGCTGTAGTTCTGCCTTACGGAGACCAAAAGTCTAATGGACGAGATCCTTCCTCGAACTTCTCTATGACACTTCTTCAATACAAAACACATTCTCAATACAGCGCACGATGTCGTTTATAAATAACGTCACCAGATTTTCTTTCCCCTTCTCCTACCCATGAAGTAAGCAGGTCTATCATGGAGGACTTTCGACCCGAACCAGACTGTGACAGAGGTGCAAAGAACTGACTCAACAATTCCTCTGTAGATTCGGACCAGTAGATCTTTGTGCACATTGGATTTCCTAAGGCCTTGTAATAATTATTCAAATTCAATTTTTTTTTGTCACATACACAGTCATACAGTACGACATGCAGTGAAATGCTTATAAAAGACAAAACAAAGTAAAAAATTTCGGAGCAGTCGTGATGGCAGCCGACCTCACCGACGCCATCTTGGTCAGCATCATCTTGGTATTTATTTATTTTTTTGGATTTTTCCCCGATTTTCTCCCTAATTTAGTCGTGTCCAATTCCTCCCCGTCACTAGGGGGCGCCCCTGACTGGCTGTAGAGCCATGATTAATGTGGGAGCACTAAGTACCTCTCATCCCTCGCCTCTGAGAGAGCTCGGCCAATCAGCTCTCTCTAGACCTCCGGTTGCGAGAGGTTACATCATCACCCGGGATTCGAAGTAGCGATCTCCGGATGATAGGGCGAGCGCTTTTACCACTGTGCCACTCGGAGGCATCATCTTGGTATTTCTTGCATGACCTAAGGTGTCTGCTGAAGGAGAATGAAAGTCAGAAATAGTAAGAGGGTGAAGGAAATATTAAAGAAACCTGTAAACGTTCTCTGAAGGAGTCTTTAATAGAATTCTCATATCAGGAGGGTTTCCAGTGTGAGTGTAATGAGCTCTGTTGCCCATGTCTGTGTGGACCAAGACAACAAGAACAACTGCATGGCATTAGTTATGCAGTGGTTTAAGTAGTTTAAGCCTAGTGGACATCCCAATTTTTCAGGCGCCATGTAATTTTTGTTGGATTAATTTGTATCACTAGAAATATTTACATTAAACAAATAAATTGTATACTAGCACCGCAGGGTGGCAGAGTGGACCCTGTTAGCACTGTTGCCTTGCACACTCAGGGTCCAGGTCCGATTCCTCAGGGTCTATGTGCATGGAGACTGCATGTTCTCTGCATGTTCTCCCCGTGGGTGGGTTTCCTCCGGGTACTCCGGTTTCTTACTACAGTCCAAAGACATGCAGACTAGGCTAATTGCTTTAATGTGTGAATAAGTGAGCGAGTATGTGTCTGTGTATGTGTGTGTACTTCGATGGATTGGCACCCCGCCTTGTGCCCTAAGTCTCCTGGGATAGACTTCAGGCCCCCATGACCCTGTACCCTGCAGGATAAAGTAGCATAGACGATGAGTGAGTGAGTGATATAATAGCACAACATATATTTGCCTGGTTGTTAATATCTTCCTTTTTTTTCTTTTTTTTTGTTTTTTTCTTTTTTATATTTAATTGCAAGAAAATGTATTTTTCTTGTAATTAACACCCTGGAATTAAGATGGAGGTCACTTCATCCAGTACGGCTGCAAGCGTTGCCGTTACGGAGAACGACGGGAACGGAGGACAACACAAAGCCATGCTGTGGTCAATCCATGAAGCTGCAGAGAGGTATACAGAACAGATTGGAGTTTCAGCTTGTGGTGCTACAGCAGTAGTGGATGTGCTCCAGGCTCTGGGGATTACAGTGGCACCAGAAACAGCTGACCGCTGCGTTCAGACAAAGTTGAGGAGGAATAATTCTCCACTGCCTGATTACCTTCACTCACGCAGCGAAGCGGGTACGTTACCTTTCACTATGTGTGACAGAGAAATAAGGCTTCTTAGATGCACATGCTATAGTTTTGAATGTACCTTTTCTTATGTCTAGATATACAAGAAAATAAATAATAAAGAAATTATGTACTCATGACATTTAATTCTTAGGTGCCACACATGTTCAGCTGATAGATGGAGCAAAGGAAGCTAGTGGTGGACGAGTGCTGGGCAGATTCTTTGGTTTCTCCCCACCAAGGCAGGTGAATTTGGTGCCGTGGCTGTCGCGCTGGATTCGACAGAGAGCTGTACCTGTGGCCACCATGAACATGCAGCGTGGAGTGGCAGAAGGTGAAGAGATTCCTGACGCCTGGCATCACCAGCTGATATTTGGGGTGACACCCAATGCTGTTTTCATGACAAATCCACTGGATGTGGGTATGTGGAGTGATTTCAGAGACATGCAATATCAAAGCTATCACTGATTTTTACTTGTGCAGGTTTTCTGTATTATTTTTTAGGTCTTGATTATACATAAACAAAATTTCCTCAAAATAACAAAGTTTTTAGTTAGTTTATAGCACCGTTGCTTTGCACCTCCAGGGTCCGGTTTCGATTGCCGGCCAGGTTCTCTCCCTGCCTGGTGGGTTTCCTCTGGGCACTCTGGTTTCCTCCCACAGTCCAAAGACATGTAAATTAGGTACATTTTTTACTTTTAGTGTAATTTAACTTTAAGTTTAAAAATTACTTGTAGTGTGTGAATGAGTGTGTGTGTGTGTGTGTGTGTGTGTGTGCCCTGTGATGGATTGGCACTTTGTTCAGAATGAAGCAGTTTAGAGTGAGTGAGATGCAGTCAGAGGTTTACATACGCATCATAAACATGGGGCCAGTGTTGGGATGCAGTTATATATCTGAACTGGAGCAGAATGATTGTACATTTGGAGCACAAGGTAAAAATAATGTTTTTTTTTCAGGTTTTCTGAAGTCAATACAGGTTGAAAAATATACACACAGAACAACTAATACTTTTTTCAAAATGTGTACAATTAAATGAAATCTGTTGGTTTTCTAACAAAGACCTGACTTTTAAGCACATTCCACAAATTACTCAGTAGGGTTGTGGCTTGAGAAGATTAAAGTTCGCCTGCTTTATGCATTCCACAACCAGTTCTGATGTGTGTTTGGGGTCATCGTCCTGTTGGAACAATCAATTATGTCAAAGTTCCATCCATTTAGGGTTATGCTAAAGAAAGTTAACTTTCTTTTTTCATTATTCCAACCAATTTCCACTGGCTCCAGCATGTACATCATTCCCTCAAATGTACCTCTGGTCAGAATTTTTTATCCAGGAGGCTTTTATTTGGTTTTATGTACTGAGCTGCAAACTCACTAAAAAGGTGTCAATTACGGAGCAGGAGCTTCTTCCTGTAGTCTAAACAAACAAAACATCACAAAGGACTAAATAATCTGTTTTTGTTGTTCTCTCGCACAATTAACACACACCCTACACCATACAGGACTAACTGCACTCTCAGAGTTTATCATTTCTTTCGGTACAGTCTTTAATTTCTGTACACTCCTTACACTTGTATTTTAATTCTGTTATAGTTTGGTAACTTTGTAAACATTGTAAATTTTTCAGCTTAATTTATTAAATACATTTAAAATTTTTTATTCATATTCAAAATTCTATTTTTATTTACTTGTACTGTCCAGTGCAAGTTTATTTCGCAAATAAATCTTTCAGTTTAGTTCCTGGGCAGTTGTATAAGCATTTCACTGAATAACATACTGTGTGTGGCGGTGTACGGGACAGATAAAAAATTTAAGTTGCTTGACAGTAGACAGTGACACTGGTGTTACGGCAGCTTCCAGTTCATTGCAGGCCAGGGTCTTGGTGGTTTCTGGGTTGTTCCTGACCATCTGATGATGATAGTTTGAGTCGTCTTCCAGACCATGGCTGAGTGGCTACATCTCCCAGCAACTTGTACATGCAGTGGTTTGAACTGGTATTGGAATCTCCAGTTGTTTAGAAATGGCTTCAAGAGACAGTCCTGCCTTGTGTAAATCTAACATCCTTTTTCTCAGAACTGCACTGATCTCCTCGGCCTTTCCCATTGTTCTGTCTGTTGGTCAATCTAATGAGTGTCAACCAAACCCTCTTTATGATGGCACAAGGAAGCTACCAGCTGCAGTCAGTCATCACAGAAATGAAGAGACCTTACTATGAAATACTATGTTTGTGTGTATATTTTTGTATATTAGAAAACTCTATATTTAAACATCTTTAATTAAAAATATATGTTGTACATTCATTGTGCTCTAGAAATTCAAATAACTCAAAGCCAAATATTGGCATCACATTGATTTTCCTAATAATTCTGTATAAATTTCTGCCTATGAAATGGGACAAGTGGCTGTTTGTTCAAGGCTACTGTGTAACGTCCAGTCGACCCCTGCGAAGTCATGGTTCAGAGTTCACGTCCTCAGTCGTTTGCAGATTTTTCTTTTGACTGTAACTAATAATTGTTTGCAGAAACAGCTGCAATTTCGCGGCAACCGCAAATATCCTCTGCGATTTTTTAATTGCTTTTTTGACGGCAATATATCATTTTTCTTGTGTTTCAACTTCAAACTATTAAGAACAACATAATTTACTAATTTTGTACCATAAAGTAAATTCAGCTAAATTTCCATATAAAATATAATACTGTATGAAGTTTTTAATACTGTAGAGAGACCTCAAAGTGACCGTAGAGGAGAACGCGGGTTGTGATGGTGAATTATTACTGTATTTACCCTACAGTACTGATACCATAGAAAACACCCTGGCATGAATTACAGTAACATCTGCATTTTACATTCTAGCACTGTGGGAGACAGCAGTACAGTACTGTACAGTATACGGCTTTACCTTTACATTCTGTTCTTTTTTTTTTTAAGGGTAATGTATTAAGCTGAGTTTGAAATGAAATTAAAGTGTTTTGGAAGCATGTATGAGGTTTACTGTAAATGCCTATTTTTTTTTTATAGTTTATAGGCAATTTTGACCACATCTAAAATTCACACTCACTTATTATTCACAATTTGCAGGTGCTCTGGGAATGTAACTCCCACAAATTTCGGGCTAGACTGTATAAGACTATACATGGACTACCTCAGAATATTACATATTGGCAAACCTAATATAACACGGTATAAAGAAACTACTGTACAAGAAACACATGAATGAAAATCAGAACAAAACCGTGTAAAACTTAGTAGACTATGTAACTGACATTTGTTTATAATCCACAGTACTGTATGTATCAATATATCAAAGTGTAGTTGTATAACAATGTGATTTTGTTTCGACAGTCAGTGAAGACGAGTTACACGTGCGTCTGTGCAGCGAGTCTGTGCTGCTGATACGTCGTGAAGATGTCTTAAAGAGATTAGAGTCAGACTCCCTTCTGCCACTGATCTCAGACCATCAGAACGATACGCGCTGGAAAACTCTCAACGTGGAAGGTATGAGAAAAGATGTTATTTCCGGTTTTCCACTATTATTTCCTAACTTAATAGAATTGAGCAAAAATAACTGCAAATAAATTATGCACACATCTGTAATTTTCCACTTAAACAATAAGAAAAACTACTGACTGGAAAACAAATGTAATCAAAAAACTTATTTAACTACAGTATTTTAAGCTAAAAAAAATATATGATTGAACCAAAAAACGCAGTTGTGTACAAAAGTTTGAGCACCCCTGGCCAGATTGTTACACATTTTGGAACTGGAAAAAAATGAACACACCCACTGCAGCTGACTATTTAACACACAACAAATGTTAAAACAAAGTTACTTTATAGGCTATAGGATTTTTCTTGAACCTAACTAATATTCGTTCGCGGAAACCCCCGCAATTTCGATGAATCCGCAAATATGTTTTTGTTTAGTTTTGTTTAGAGCTTTTTTTCATATATTTTCAGATATAGTTCTTCATGAATTATATAGTTCTATATATTTGCAATATATAGTTCTTCATGTGTTAAAGAAAAAGAAATGATCTAAAATGAAGATAATGTATATTTTTAAAACAGAGGAAGGCTATAAAAATATTAAAGCTTGTGTGTACATTATAGGGTTTTCAACACGTCCTTAAGAAGTAGCAGTTTAAGGGAATTGTTAAAGCAAAGTCTGGAGTTAAAAACACAAGTGACATGCCTTTGGCACATTTTCCACATAAAATTGAGTACAAATTAATGTTTTAGCCAAAAAGTTACATTTGTGTGTGCCAGTAATCCTGTCGCTCACTGTTACTCTGATGTGATCAGTTATACAGGCTACTTATATATTTTTGCATTTATTACAAACACCTTAAATGTTATCTGTCCTTTTTGCATTGACTCCTGATTCCATCACATGTGTATTTGTCATTTTGCAACACTACAACTGACTGCAACCTGCTATAATCATGCATTGATATTTATTAATTTATTTATTTTAGCTCAAGTTAGAAAAATGATCGATGAAGAAAACTGTGAGGAAGACCATCCAAAGATGACGCACATAACAATCCCAGCAGCGTACAGCTCAGGAATTACAATTTTTGCTCTCAGGGACTCATGTATCGGTCAGGAGCTCCTCAGTGCCCCGGAGCTGCCTCTGCTGTGATTTAATAGTCTCTGTGTTTTGTCTAATCTTCAGAACTGAGATTTCACCATCTGTAACTGATGTTTGTTGTCGGAAACTGTTAATAATTCACTTCACCTGGTTTTTAACAGTAATGACAGTGACTGTCAGCAGGGGCGCCGGCAGTAAAATATTTCATAGTGCGGGCAACAACCGCCTGCCTGTACACCTGAGAGATTGATTTAGTTGTTTTGCATGTAAAGTTGCAGACACAACACTACTATAAATGTATGATTACCCTACTGCATTCATTTCAAAGGGCAGCCAACTATTTTTGTTATATACAACAGGTTGCATTCTGTTTTCAAAAGCTTGAAAAAATGTTCATTCTTTTGATTTAATTTCTAGGCTACTTATTTGCTTGCTAACACACAAGATAAGTTAAATCAGGCTATCAACTGCATTGACCGCCAGACGGTGATGACCAACATCATTAAAAAATTTACACTGCTACAGGATTATAGCTGCGGGTGCCCCCATCTGTCAGTATTTCAGACTTCTCCATCTCTAAACAGAAGGTTTTATGTGCAACTGAGACTCACCAGAGGACTAGTTTACCTTGAAACAAAAATCAGTCATGCATGTTCAGGCTGCATGTGAGTCCTGGAACATTATAGTAATATGTCTGTCAAATCGCTTTATTTATTATATTAACAAGAATGGAAATCTACTTGAATAAAAATACTGGTTTTAATTTGTCTATTTTTTTGTCAATTGTTTTAAATAAAAAGTGACAACATGCCAAACGGTTATAATGTCCTGATTTATTAATTGCAATTTCCCATCCATTAGCAATTTTTTTCCATATCTGAACTTCTGCTAAGTGGAAGATGGTGAGGGTCAACACATGCTTCACTGCATTTCTTTAAATCACTGATTATGTAAAATCGGTGTTCAAGGTAGGGAAAGATCAATGTGTTCCTCAAGAAATAAATAGATTTCTGATGGGAGATTTTTTACACAACCAAATCTTCAGTCGTGTAATGTTCGATTCCTGTCTCTGTTCTCTGTGCATGGAGTTTGCATGTTCTCCCCGTGCTTGGTGGGTTTCCTCCGGGTGCTGTGTGAATGAGTGAGTGTATGTGTGTGTCTGCGATGGATTGGCACCCTGTCCAGGGTGTACCCTGCCATGTGCCCTAAGTCTCCTGGGATAGGCTTCAGGCCCCCCGTGACCCTGAATACAGGATTAAGCGGTATAGATGATGAGAGAGAGAGTAATCAACAAGCACTGTAGCACACGGTCGATACTCTCCAAGGAAATGCTTGGTACGTTTCCTTAAAGACAGTTAATTGGCGTTCCCAAATTGTCCACAGTGTGTGTGTGTGTGTGTGACCTGTGATGGATTGGCAACCTGTCTAGGGTTGTGACCAAGGTCTGAGTCAATGAATGAATAATCAATAAGCAAGAATAAAAGTATGAGAAGACAAAAGTTACGAGGTGCATTCTGCATTCTCATTATATATATAAAAAATCTCACTGTTGTTTTCCTCAACCTGTCCTGACACTAGGTTTAATGAAACTACATTACCCATGAGAGACAACTCTGACCCCGGAAGTGAGAACAAAGGGAAGTACCATCAAACATTGCAAGACAAAAACTTTTTTTTGTTTTTGTTTTAACAAAAGAAGTTTTATTTATATATCTGTGCAGTCTTTAAACTCGCTTGTGTTTGTTAGTTCTGGTGTTTGTGTGAAGGTTCACATTACAGCGTAACTTTTCACACTCTTTTCCCTCAACCGACACCTGCACTGTGATTGGCTCACACCTCTTACACTTTGCTCGTGGATTGGCCAATGATGTGTGTCATGAACCAATCCATAGGCAGGGGGCGGATACCACTCGCTGGTCATGTCTGAGGAGGCGGAGTTTTAATATAGTGAAAAAAAAAAAACAGAAAAAAACACAACGTGTCTTGAAGCCCTGGTTTCTCCCGCTTCTCCTGAACTCACGAGACGCCAGCGCGCGCTTTATCTTCAGTCCGTACAGCAAGGTGAGTCAGAAGTCTCTCTCTCTCTCTCTCTCTCTCTCTCTCTCTCTCTCTCTCTCAAGTCTTTACGGGTGTGTTTTTAGTTACTTTGTAACTTTATTAAATGTTCTACAGAAGTTTCTTTTTGATCATAACTTTACTGTACAGATCTGAACTTGTCTTCAAAAGCAAGTGCGGGTGCAGCAGTGATACACTGCATCTGTTCACTCTCTTATACACTGCACTTGTAGTCGTTACTTTACCAATCACGTGATCGCAGTGCCGATCAAAAGCAATTCAGTCACAGAAAAGCCACGTGCGACTTTGCAGCATTGATCCGAGTCATGCTGTGTGAGTGATTTCACAACCCTGAAATCCCTGCAGGTTATCTACAGCTGTGGAGGTTAGAGGTCAGGGGTCAGATGAGTGACTGATCTTTTGTGCCTCCTTCTGTATTTAAGTCAGATCTATACTGTATGTACGCTTACCCTCATCTCCCATCACTGAGCAGAATGCATTCACTGTATACACTGATCAGCCATAACATTATGACCACCTGCCTAATATTGAGTAGGTCCCCCCTTCTGCCCCGTAACGGTCATGACAGACACTGTATGTTCTGACTCACAACCAGCTTTAACCTTTTCCATCAACCTGATCTACATTAGTGTGTATATTGGATCAGACTACACAGGCCGGACTTCGCTCCCCACGTGCATCATTGATCCTCCATGGGTTTTTCTTCCTTTCATCACTTTTTGGTATGTCCTGACCACTGCACACCAGGAACATCCTAAAAGAGCTGCCGTTTTGGACTTGCTCGGACCCAGTCGTGTAGCCATCACAGTTTGTCAAAGTCACTCAAATCCTTACGCTTGCCCATTTTTTTTGCTTCCAACACGTCAACTTTAAAAAAAAAAAAAAGATTCACTTTCTATCGCCTAATATATCCCACCCACTTCCAGACGCCATTGTAACGAGGTATCAATAATGCAGCTACTGTGAGCAGGGAAATGGCGATGGTGTGCTATTTTAGCTAAGTGTTGTTCAATATAGACCCTCCAAGCAAAAATGTCCTATGACTGTTTATTACAGCTGTTGTAACTCGACGGTCATCAAACGCTTCTCAGATGTGATGAGGTGTATCATGAACTTGTCAGCATGTTGGTGGAAGCTCACGTTAGCGAGCATTAATGAAAGATCGAAACGCAACATGGACAGAAGAAATGAGAAGCAGTGCTTAAGGAAACGAAGTGTTGTTTAAGATGATAACACGATCAGATGTGTTTTCTTGCTGAAAGTGCGCTGGTTCAGAATGCGGCTTTTGGCAGGCAGCTCCTCTCTCCTCCGTGCAGTAATGCATACCGCTACTGAACCTTACCAGCCTGCTTTCAGCCATGGATAAAATGTTTATTTGTATGAAAAAATAAAAGAAATAAAATAATAAATGTTATTCATTCTGGATATCTGGGTCAATAAAACCACACTGGGTGCGATAAAAATGTTCAAGTATAATATCGTCTTAACCATCACATTACAAAATACGTTTTTTTTCCGGCCTTCTTCAAAACATTTGCGCGGTCCAGATGTTTTACAGCGACTAAGAGTCTCTTCACCGTCCAGTGTTTGATGTCTTCTGTTAAGTTCATCAGTCTTACTTCTTCATTCATAAGAAATTTCATCACAAGTCCTGGTTTGACTTGAACGCCCCTCAAACAAACAGAAACAAAGAACTGCAGAGTTCTGATTGACTTTTCTTATAATATGTTATATATATTTATTTTGCACTGGTGTCCTGTCAGTGTTGTGAAGTGAAGTCTGTATCCATGTACGTTTCATATCGAGGTTTCAGTGCATCAGTGGTTATGTACATACTTACCTAATCTGTTTTGTGAAACCAAACTACCGATCTGTCAGTGTAGCACTGAATCAGACTTGACAAACAAAGTCTGGAAACCTGTTTACCTCATTGTTTCCGGACTAATCTGTGTGCGACTTGTTCAGACGTACTGTATTAATGATGCTTTATGGATGCAGTGATGCTACTGGCTGTGACATTTATGTCCTATTCAGATTTAGAGGGCTGGTACAGTGGGAAAGTTCACTGGCTCTGTCTCAAAGGTCAATTTTCCATTCAATTAACTGCACAGCTTACACCAGGCTATAGGGCGAGAAGAAATGGATAATGCTGTGAGTGTGTGTGTGTGTGTGTGTGTGTGTGTGTGTGTGTGTGTGTGTGTGTGTGTGAGACTATGGCAAAATGAATGCGAAGAGGAGTCCAATACTCATTGCGCTCCGTAGTCGTGTTATTGGTATTTTTAATATTTTTGAAATACATGCAGGTGATCGATGTTCAGAGATGATTAACGTTGCATGTTTTTAGGAAAATCTTTCAGGATGAAGAACTTTTCAGTTTTCCAGGGTCTAAAGGAAAGGTGACATTTTACAGTGTGTGTAGGAATTGAGCAGATGTGTGTTTTTAAAAGTGATTTTTTTTTTTTTGATATGGGTGAGGTTGAGGAACTTTCTTCCCAGTGTTCCCAGTTAATATTAACACGTTTATTCAAGACTGGTGACTTGATAGCTGTATGTTACAACCATCCTGTAATGTTACAAATGTTTGTTTTTATATATACTTCTCCATTGCCAGTCAGATGTTTCTGAACATTAGATATTGAACAAGGAAATAAAAAAAATAGAGGCGGCACGGTGGTGTTAGTGGTTAGCACCTCCAGGGTGGGTTTGATTCCCGGCTAGGTTTGATTCCCGTCTCTGTGTGCATGAAGTTTGCATGTTCTCCCCGTGCTTGGTGGGTTTCCTTCGGGTACTCCGGTTTCCTCCCACGCAGACGTGTGTTTTAAAAGTGATTTTTTTGATATAGGTGAGGTTGAGAAACTTTCTTCCCAGTGTTTCCGAGGCAGAGCGTTATGGTACAGGCTAGTGATCACAAATCAATTTCCAGATGTTTTAATGAAACATTTTACCTGGATTATGTTCAATGATTAATTTTTTTTAGTTTAGTTTTTTGACCTCGTAGTTCTCTGAAGGTTTGTACAGTAAATGTGCTCGACTATTAAAGCTGCGATATTGTTTTCTTCAACAACAGTATGGTGAAGCTCCACATCTGGGAACGCTGTTATAACTGCTAAAGGGGGGGCCAAAATATATGGCCAAAACTAGATGATGTGGAACTACTTTTGTCCATATGGTCTGGTTTTAGTCGTGTAATATAGATAACGTTGTGTGTCATAGCAGACCCCCTGTAAGTCAACTAAACTAACGCGCCATTAATCCGAGTCCTCGTTTGCATTTTGTGACCTTTTGCAGCAGAAGCTTAACGGTCTGATCAGAATTCATGCACAGTCAGGTCCATAAGTATTTGGACGGTGACCCTTTTCTCTTGTAATGCTTTTTACATAAACAAAGAAGTCAAGATGTGATTACAGTGGAGCCCCTTAGCTTCAGTTAAGAAAAAATAAAAAAATAAAAAAAAATCATGTGTACAGGCTCAAAAGTAATCGGACAGTCGAATGGTGAGCAGTTTCATGGCCAGATGCGGCTCGATACGCCTCGATATTTCTGGACTGATTAAGGAGATTAAAAAGTCCGGAGTTGATTGCGAGTGTTGCCATTACATTTCATATCTGCCTGCCTTGTGGTTGTGTAGAGCTGGTGGTTGGGATTCTGTGCCATTGTGCTGAGTCTCTTCACCAGCCTCTTTTTTTTTTTTTTTTCTGTATGCTACAAACAATGGTGAATGAAGCCGAGAGGATCTTGTTAGAATTGGATGTAATAGATGTTGAGCATCACTTATTGATTGGAAAGGAGAAGGAGACGGTGAGTATGACCTCTGAACCAAATGAAGCAGAAGGAGGCTGAATTTCCTCCTCGATTTGATCCATGTGTTATCAATTTTCAACTCAATCCAAAAACTGAAGCGTAGCAGAAGAAGCCAGCTGGACCAACCCCAGGTGTCATCGTCTCCATGACATTCCTGTGGAGATGCACGTCGGCTTGCGGTGTACGACATAGACTTGATAGAGAAGCGTACATCAGGCTTTCCTCAGTAAAAGTCTTTAGGGTGAATCTGTACCTTTGACCGTTTGCTCGTTTTTGTTTTTTTTCCTGTGCAGGAAGTGGGCCATGGCTGAGCGTGTGCTTGTTATCGGGAGCGGTGGGCGCGAGCATGCACTCGCCTGGAAGCTGGCTCAGTCCCCTCATGTCCATCAAGTCCTGGTGGCCCCCGGCAATGCAGGCACAGCCAGCTGTGGAAAGATCTCCAACTCTGGTGAGCGGATGAAAATCGCTTCCCAGGACTCGGATCTCCAATAAAACTGCACACGTCCTGTTTTGCATCATGTTCACGGCTTGTTTTTGTATTCTCTCCAGCTGTGAGTGTGAGTAATCACGCCATCCTGGCACAATACTGCAAAGATCATAATGTGGGACTGGTCGTGGTCGGCCCAGAGGTTCCCTTAGCTGCAGGTAAGAGCTTCATTTTTTCCTGCATTACACATGCATGAAATAACGTGTGAGAAATAATTGCATGAGCTCTCTTTATACCACAGGTATGGTCGATGATCTCACCGCAGCAGGCATAATGTGTTTCGGGCCATCGGCAAAGGCTGCACAGCTGGAATCGAGCAAAAGTTTCGCTAAAAGTTTCATGGACCGTCACGGCATCCCCACAGCGCGCTGGAGCTCCTTCACTGACCCACAGGAGGCCTGCGCATACATACGAGGGTATATATCAGGGTCGATTAGGTGTGGGTGTGTAAGAAAAGTAATAACATAGTGGTAACTTCATGCGGTCTTTAATATTAATATGTTTATTCAAGACTGGTGACTTGATAGCTGTATGTTACAACCATCCTGTAATGTTACAAATGTTTGTTTTTATATATACTTCTTCATTGCCAGTCAGATGTTTCTGAACATTAGATATTGAACAAGGAAATAAAAAAGGCGGCACGGTGGTGTTAGTGGTTAGCACCTCCAGGGTCCGGGTTTGATTCCCGGCCAGGTTTGATTCCAGTCTGCATGTTCTCCCCGTGTTTAGTGGGTTTCCTCTGGGTACTCCGGTTTCCTCCCACAGTCCAAAGACATACAAATTGGTGTTCCCAGATTAATAGTGTGTGAGTGAGTGTATGTGTGTGTGTGCCCTGCGATGGATTGGCGCCCCGTCCAGGGTGTAACCCACCTCGTGCCCTAAGTCTCCTGGGATAGGCTCCAGGCCCCACGCGACCCTTAATACAGGATAAAGTGGTGTTGATGATGATGAGTGAGTGAGTAAATCAAAATATTTTTTTTTCTTTCTGAAGCGCGGATTTCCCAGCATTGGTGGTTAAAGCTAGTGGACTGGCTGCAGGCAAAGGAGTGATCGTAGCAAAGGATAAGGACGAGGCCTGTAAGGCAGTGCTCGACATCATGAAGGTCAGTCTGTGAAAGTGAAACTAAACATGCCGTTGGTTCTTAAATATTTCAGCTTAGATTATGTTGTATTGGTCATCCAGCGAATTTAACCAGATTCAAACAATTTGTCCAAATCTGGTTAATCTATACGACCAGCCGCACAGTGAAGTGGATCTATGATGAGACTTCAGTTATAAAGATCTGTACAACAGCATACAGCGGGGGCCAACAGTTTTGAGAATGACGCAAATGTTAATTTTCACAAAGTCTGCTGCTTCATCTTTTTGGCACCAAACTCTTCTTGGATGGTTGAGAGAAGTCATGCCAGCAGTGAAGCATCCTGAGATGATTGATGTGTGATGTTGCTTCTCAGCCAAGGGATTTGTGTCACTCTCAATTTTGCCTAAGAACACAGCCATGAATAAAGAACGATACAAAACCATCCTCTAAGAGCAACTTCTCCCAACCGTCCAAGAACAGTTTGATGACTTTTCCAGCATGATGGAGCTCCTCACCATGAGGCAAAAGTGATAACTAAGTGGAAACTAAGAACAAAACATGGAAATTTTGGGGTCTATGATCAGGAAACTCCCCAGACTTTAGTCCCCAGAGTAACATCTGACACAAAGATCTAGAAAGAACCCTAAAGCAACAGACTTTTAATAGAGGAATGAATTTTTGTGTCATTCTCAACACTTTTGGTCCCGGCTGTAGTCTGTTATACGGTACAGGACACCAGCACAGGATTGCTTTTCTATTCTGTTCTAGGACAAAACGTTCGGTGTTGCTGGTGACACTGTTGTGGTTGAAGAACTGCTCGAGGGAGAGGAAGTTTCAGTGAGTGCGCTTTTCTTTTCATCACACACACCATTTACACACCGGCGCTTGTTCGTTAGCCGCTCTGTCTCCCTCTCAGTGTTTGTGTTTCAGTGACGGCTCCACCGTGGCTGCCATGCCTCCGGCTCAGGACCATAAACGCCTGCTCGATGGGGATCAGGGTCCGAACACGGGGGGGATGGGGGCCTACTGCCCCACCCCGCAGGTGAACGCCGGCTTTTATACTTGTATATCTGTCGCTCATGGCTTGTGCGGTGTACAATCCCTGCCATGGGATCGTCATTGCCAAATCCGCTGACATTTATTCCTGCTTATATTAGATTAGATACATGCAAGACAATGTGGCTTTTTTCTGCATTTTTCCAGCTCATCAGAAAGTATATGATCAACACCACTGTCCGACTGTGATATTTATTTATTTATTAATATTTATTTTAGGTGTCTGAGGAGATGCTTCACCAGATAAAGACCAGTGTACTACAGAAGACTGTGGACGGCATGAAAGAAGAGGGCGTGTCGTACGTCGGTAGGTGATTTAAAGCAACGTTTCATCGTTTCTGGATCCTGCAATAATCCTGCTGTTAGAAGCAAGCTGTTTGCTAAAACGAGCACGTCGGATACCTTTGACCCCGTCCCCTTCCCCTAGGTGTGCTCTATGCAGGGCTGATGTTGACTGAACAGGGGCCGAAGGTGCTGGAGTTTAACTGTCGGTTTGGCGACCCCGAATGCCAGGTTAGTAAACACTGAGCTCGACATGCAAGTTAGTTACGGTCAGAGTTTCTGTCTCGAAGAAATGTATTCTGATAATATCAAGTTTAAGGAAGTAATTTGTCTTGAGGTCCCCACTGAGCCACCGATGCTCCATGAATCATTTCTACATGTTTATCTCAGAAGCCTGTACTAGGCCTTTATTGTTTGAGCACATTGTGTTATTTCTCAGTTTATACCATATATACAGTACAGACCAAAGGTTTGGACACACCTTCTCTTTCAAAGAGGTTGAATTTGTATTATGGCAAGAAAAAAGCAGCTAAGTAAAGAAAAAAACGAGTGGCCATCATTACTTTAAGAAATGAAGGTCAGTCAGTCTGAAAAATTGGGAAAACTTTGAAAGTGTCCCCGAGTGCAGTCACAAAAACCATCAAGCGCTACAAAGAAACTGGCTCACATGCGGACCGGCCCAGGAAATGAAGACCGAGAGTCGCCTCTGCTGCGGAGGATAAGTTCATCCGAGTCACCAGCCTCAGAAATCGCAGCTTAACAGCAGCTCAGATCAGAGAGCAGGTCAATGCCACACAGAGTTCTAGCAGCAGACACGTCTCTAGAACAACTGTTAAGAGGAGACTGTGTGAATCAGGCCTTCATGGTAGAAGATCTGCTAGGAAACCACTGCTAAGGACAGGCAACAAGCAGAAGAGACGCGTTTGGGCTAAAGAACCCAATAAAGAACCCAATAAAGAACCCAATAAAGAACACAAGAAAGAACACAAGAAAGAAAACTCGCTGAATGAGAAGGTGTGTCCAAACTTTTGGTCTGTACTGTACAACATGCACCCAAATCAACACCATTCCTGCCCCCCGATCCCTCTTGTCGATCCCAGACGCTCCTTATGAAGTCTTCCTGCTTTGCCTTGTGCATTGCACTAATGTCGCGCTGTATTTCCAGGTGCTGCTGCCGCTCCTGAAGAGTGACCTGTACGAGGTCTTGAGGAACACACTCCAGGCTAAACTCGCCTCCAGTCCTCCTATCTGGCTGGAGAACAGTGCTGCGGTTACTGTGGTCATGGCCAGTGAGGGGTATCCTGGAGCCTATAAGAAAGGAGTTGAGATCACAGGTATCGTCTGTAATCAGCGTTAGTTTTGCAAAGCCATTGTGAAGCAATATCTGTATCATTAGCAAGTTTCAGGACGATTCTTCAGTAATCTTTGTCAGTAATTATGAAGTGTTATGAAGATCTTCAGTATTCAGGTGATTACAGAAGTATGATTATGATGAAATGTATATTTTGTATTTCAGGGCTCCCTCAGCTCACAGATATGGGGCTGCAGGTGTTCCACGCTGGCACCGCCCTGAAAGAAGGGGGCGGAGTTGTTTCAAGCGGTGGGCGTGTTCTGACCGTCACCGCGGTCTGTCCCACTTTGGAGAGCGCCCTGGGCAGCGCCAATGCGGGCGTGGCTGCTGTGGGCTTCCCGAACACGGTGTTCAGGCGTGACATCGGCCACCGCGCCATCGCCTACCTCACTCGTTCCAGGTGTGTGTGAGGAACTGAGAACGCCACATCTGTAAGGAGCTGCTCTGGGACAGGCTCTGCTGTTTATAACATTGACTTGCTCCTGACATTTCAGGTCACAGTTAGAATAACCGTACTAGTAATATCGACGTTAGTTTTTCCAAGAATGATTTCTTGGAAATGTAGACACTAAGGGTAGAACGTATTCACAATTGAACAGCACTTTGGTTTTCTTGCTAGTTAATTTTGCCTAGTGAACTAATAACATTGTGTTTCCCTATAATAATGCATCAGTACCATAGCATACGAATTTAATCTGTTCCAGAGGAGAGTTCATAAGGCGAAATTTCATATAGTGAAGCGTATTTTCCCAGAGGAAACAATGCAAATGCAGATAATCCGTTCCAGCCACCCGGAAATAGCACCAATATTACCAACTTCCAACACTATAATTAATTTTTGCGCATTAAAACAATTATAACATTTAGAAAAGACACTTAAATGAAGTTAAATTTAAAAATAAATAGATATTAAACCTCACTTAATCCTAATTTATGATTCCTCTTGGCATCGACTGTGTTAAAAACCAATCTGAAAGTGGCTCTGTTTTCTTCTTACCGTCCTTGCTAACATTTTTTGGACCCGTGGTGCAGTGGGTTCACTAAATCTTGCACAAAATGCAAAAAAACCTCACTTCGCTTGGCTTTCTACTGAGCCCCTAAAGGGACATGGGTGGAAAAAATAGACTTTGGAGGGGAAAAAAAAATTCCACTCTAAAAAAAAAAAAAAAAAAATGCGAGGCAAAAAAAAAAAAAAAAAGGCTAACATGATATGGGTGAAAAAAAAAAAGAATCTACAAAACTGAGATCTCGCAAAACTTGACTCCTCAGTGTTGCCGATTTAGTCCAGCAGGTCCTTTTTTTTTTTTTCCTTAGGTTTTTTTCTTCCTTCAATTATTTGTTCCCCTCACCCACTCTTGTACATAATGCACTTAATGAAAATGTTATTAATCATGGGGCCAATGTTCTACTGTTATATTGTGTTGTTCATTTTTGAATAAACTCCATTGACCCACTGACAATTCTCTGCTTCTTCAACCCGAGCCAGTTTGGCCGAACGAATCAGTCAATAATTAATAGACAACTATTTTTTAATTAATTAATTTGAAATTAAATATCAGTAAAAATCATAAAGTCCCACCGGTTGCACTGACATCGTGTCTCCATCCCACAGAGGTCTGACTTATAAGGACAGTGGAGTGGACATAGCAGCAGGGAACAAGCTGGTGGACATAATCAAACCTCTAGCCAAGGCCACGTCTCGCTCAGGTACTCACCCCTAAGAAACAGCAACGAGTGGCCTGGAACACTGATGATGTGTAACTTTGGCAGCTGGGTCATGGTTTGGATCATTGTTACAGCCAGTTCTATGTGAAAGCGTTGAAAGTAATGATTTACACTGGAGCTGCAGGATAAAAGTAGTTTGTGTATATTATGCATGATATTATTATACTTGAAGTATTTACCCTCCAGATGGGGTGGAGTTGTTGCTGTTCGCCCTTCTTGACCCAGCAGGAAACCTGATGTTGGATGATGATGTCATGTATAGTTGTGACATCAAGGTTGTTTTTGAAAGTTGGACTGATCCCAACACAAACCTCAGCCTCAAAACATCTGGATTTCCATCTTTATTTGGAATAACATCAGCTTTTATGATGATTGACTTCCATTTGCACAAAGTCAAAGCCCTTACATTTCCGACAGGGTTTAGAATTCCCACAGGGCGGACACGACAGCTTCACATCCGGTCTCACAGGTCTCGGACATTGTGTAGGGTTTCTTCCCCTTTAGGCTGCTTTCCGAGTTAATGTTTTGGTAAATTACAGTTGTCCATATATATATATATATATTTTTTTTTTTAATTGGAGGAGTTATTTTGTTTCACTGTTTGACAAAGCAGTATATCATGCACAGTATAATCAGGAACAAGGGGGAAAAAAATCCTCTTTTTTTTCAAGATTTGGTTCTAAATCTCTGTAGCATAGCGGTTAGCACTGTTGCCTTGCACCTCCAGGGTCTGGGTTCCATTCCCGCCTTCGTTTTCCTCCCTCACTCCAAAGACGTGGTGGAGGCTGATTGAGGCTTCCAGATTGCCCATAGTGTGTGAATGAGCGTGTGTGTACAGGATGTGTGTCCTGCGATGTCCAGGGCGTACCCCGCCTCGTGCCCAAAGTCTCCTGGGATAGACTCCAGGCCTCCCCATGAGCCTGTAAACAGGATTTATGCGGTACGTGTGTGGTTACTCGCGCCTTGCCTTGGGTTGGCATCCCACCCAGTGTGTCCCCTGCCTTGTACCCGGAGGTCCCGAAGGTGTGACCTACATACTGGATGGATGGAAATCTTGTATGATTTTATTAAAGATGACTAAGTAGACTTGATGCTTTGGGTGCTGTTTCTCCTTGTACATTATCATGTCTTTATTCTGACTGACTCAGGGTGCACTGCTGATCTTGGAGGCTTTGCTGGGCTGTTTGACCTGAAAGCTGCTGGGTTTGTTGACCCCATACTTGTCGCTGGAACTGATGGAGTTGGCACCAAACTTAAGGTACTGATGATGTTCTTCTTCATCTGGTTTTCTTAAAAAAAGTTTTTATTCTACTGGAGAGTAAAATGGCACAGAAACTCTTTTTCTTGTCCACATCCATGAAGATCGCACAAGCATGTGGCATCCACAGCACCCTGGGGCAGGACTTGGTAGCCATGTGTGTGAATGATGTTTTGGCTCAGGGAGCAGAGCCACTCTTCTTCTTGGATTACTTCTCTTGTGGGCGGCTGGACGTGGGCGTGGCTTCCTCTGTGATTCGCGGGATTGCAGAGGCTTGCCAAATGGCGGGTTGTGCTTTACTGGGTAAGCATTACAGCTTAGCATTCATAATGTAGAATATAAATATTTTATATACAGTACAGACTAAAAGTTTGGACACACCTTCTCATTCAAAGAGTTTGAATTTGTATTATGGCAAGAAAAAAGCAGCTAAGTGAAGAAAAAAACGAGTGATGATCATTACTTTAAGAAATGAAGGTCAGTCAGTCCGAAAAATTGGGAAAACTTTGAACGTGTCCCCAAGTGCAGTCACAAAAACCATCAAGCGCTACAAAGAAACTGGCTCACATGCGGACCGGCCCAGGAAAGGAAGACCAAGAGTCGCCTCTGCTGCGGAGGATAAGTTCATCCGAGTCACCAGCCTCAGAAATCGCAGGTTAACAGCAGCTCAGATCAGAGAGCAGGTCAATGCCACACAGAGTTCTAGCAGCAGACACGTCTCTAGAACAACTGTTAAGAGGAGACTGTGTGAATCAGGCCTTCATGGTAGAAGATCTGCTAGGAAACCACTGCTAAGGACAGGCAACAAGCAGAAGAGACGCGTTTGGGCTAAAGAACACAAAGAACACAAGAAAGAAAACTCTTGGAATGAGAAGGGGTGTCCAAACTTTTGGTCTGTACTGTATATATAGTTTTTCCCCCCCCCCGAACACACCTTTTTTGTGTGTGACTTGAAGCAAACTGTCCCCAAGTACCCCTTTGTGGAAGTAAGTTTTTCTAGTCAATCAGATAGCAGAGACAGGAAACGGTGGGAACGAAATGCCCCCCCCCCCTTTTTTTAACCCACTGATGTTTGGGACATTATAAGACATTATAAGACGTTCTACAACATTTCCCACCCGTTTTAAGGCTCTTCGATCTGTACAGTATTTCTGATTAACAAAAGAAGCAGAGAACGGTAGCAAAGAATTTGTCTGTATGTATATTGAAGGAATTTTAATAATGATGATGATAACATGTAGTTATATAGATGACAACATATGATAACACATTTATGTAGTGTTCAGCAGTATAAATATTAAAACACAACTTGGAGCATCTTTAGCTTGTAAGAAAAAGACCAGTACAGTGGAAACTGTAACAAGGGAACTTGGGAGTTAAAGTGTGTGAAAATGTGTTTAGGTGGTGAGACGGCCGAGATGCCCGGAGTGTACGGTGCAGGAGAGTACGACCTGGCCGGGTTCTGTGTGGGTGCAGTGGAGCGAGACGCCCTTCTCCCCAGATTAGGAGACATTCAGGAAGGTGACGTGCTAATTGGAGTCGCGTCCTCCGGAGTCCACAGCAACGGCTTTAGTCTAGTGAGGAAGATTCTGGAGCGGGCCGGACTTCAGTATAGTTCTCCAGCTCCGTTCGGACAATCGGGGCAAACTGTCGGTGAGTCTTAGTGAAGCTTCGCAATTCTTCCTCACGCTCGAATGTTTTTGTTTGGAGCATATGGAAAATGATGAAAGGTAAACAAAAACAAAACAGTTAGTTTGGGTCTACCTTTTCATCTCAAGTTTTATAGCTTTTTTAAAAATTAAAAAAAAATATATAATTATTACAAATGACAAATTCCCAAATAATACAGTTACAAAATGAATTGAGACAATTAATATGTTTACATGGACCCTAATAATGAACTAATAATCAGAATAAAAAAGGATCATAGGAACACCTCAGAACGAAGGGGGGTGTAAACTTTTGATAATCCGTTTTAGTAAATAAACATTAGCCGTGTGAAACCTCATTTTTCCATACGTCAAGACTTTCCATAAGGGACATTTTGCCTGTAAACTCGATTTTTACACGATTTGTAAAACGACTTGAACTGTTTCGATGTGCCTGGTGTATTTCTCGCTATGACGAGTTACGTAAGTATCGGAGTGTTTCTCTTATGTTACTCTGTGAGACGTTATCCTGTTATGCACATTAGACATAGTAATTTAAATGCGAAACATTGAAGAGATATTTAGTCATGCGCATGCATAATAAAACTAGTGCTAATGAAAATTATGACCAGATTGAAAGCCATTTGCTTTGTTTATTTTTTTCCCCACTTTGTTTTGCAGGCGAGGTGCTGCTCACACCCACTAAAATCTATAGCCGGCTTCTCCAACCAATCCTGCGCAGTGGAGCGGTGAAAGCCTACGCCCACATCACTGGAGGCGGGCTCTTGGAGAACATTCCCAGAGTTCTCCCTAAAGCACTGGCTGTGGACATGGGTAGGTCGGGGCCTTCAGTCGAGATATTTGATTCTACGGTATTGGTGAATATGTACTTAAAAATGTTGTCAAATCATACTGCAGGTCTTAAAGTGAATGCAGTTAGTTTAATATGAGGCGGTATCGAAAAGTATCAAGACTAGTTTTGTAAGTCGCCAACAGATGGCAGCACAAGGCTGCGCGCACAGTCACAGTGAGCACCGACCTTCATAAGTCAGCGTGCCAAAAGACATCGTCCTGTGTACGTCAGGAGCCTGCGACATGCGCTATTCAGACTCGGTCCTTCTGTGTACAGTAACGACTCCAAAGCAATTCCCGTATTAATGCATTTTATTTTTGTTTGTTTTATCTTTAAATAATAAGTTAATGCCAATGCTTACCTTCTATTTTTTATTTGTTTGTTTTTGTTTGTTTGTTTAGATGCCACCCATTGGCGGATTCCTCCGGTGTTCTCCTGGCTCCAAAAGGAAGGCGCTCTCTCTGAAGAGGAGATGAGTCGCACCTTTAACTGTGGCCTTGGAGCGGTGTTGGTGGTGAGCAAGCAGGATGCGCAGAGGGTCCTGAGACAAGTGCAGGCCCAGGAGGAGGCTTGGATCGTCGGCTCAGTCACACACAGACTGCCTGGTGAGTTGAACATCCCAATTTGATGTCCAGGTGGAGATTAAGATCCGCACATTTTCCATTTTCCATTGCATATCGATGCAAAACATCATGCCCAAGAGAACGTCGAGTCCCCTTGTGCCCCTGGGGCACGACTCCACGAGACCTCTGGGGATGTGCCGTGGTGTCTGGAACATTAGTGCTGCTGTAGGTGGATCAGACTTGTTTGTCCAGCACATGCCATGGGTGCTAAATTGGATTGGGATCTGGGGGATTTGGAGGTGGGGTCAGCCGTTTTGGGCTCTTTGTACGTGTACCCTGTATGTGGTGAGCTGGGGTGCTTTGAGTAGTCTAGTGTCTTTCTGTCGTGGTCAACATTGAGTTTTTTTCAGCGACAGACCAGCTTTTTCCCCATGGACATGGATGAGCCGTCACCAGTTTACTATTTTTATGTGTTAATATTATGTCTGATTGGTGTAAACATCACCCATTGCAGTGGTGTAGTGGTTGGCACCGTGTCCTTGCACCTCCAGGGTCCGGGTTCGATTCCCACCTCAGGGTCTATGTGCGTGGAGTTTGCATGTGCTTGGTGGGTTTCCTCTTGGTACTCTGGTTTCCTCCCACAGTACAAAGACATGCAGTAGTTTCTGCAGAAAGAATAAAATGAAGCAATTCCATCATTTTACCTTCAAAGTACAAGAACCAAAACATCCAATCTAAAACTTTTTTTAAAACAAATAATTAATGGATGCAGATCAACTGTAACTACTGTACTTACGTCAACTTTCGAAATTTATTATTTTTATTAAAGAAAATGTTTACACTTGTGACCTAAAAAAACAACTACAGTTATAAAAAGTAAAACAGTTCATATGTGGTGTTGTTGTTGTTGTATCATTATACTCTGATTGTTGTTATTGTGTGCTTGGCTGTAGGTGCAGAAGCCGTGGTCATCAGAAACCTGGAGCACAGTCTGAGAGCAGGTCCCAGTCCAGCTGCTGACTCGAGCGTTGCACGGAACAGCACAAGTCAAACACCTTCCAGCTCTCGCAAGAGGACCAAAGCGGCGGTGCTCATCTCGGGGACAGGTCCGTGTTTAATGTAGTGATTTACCACCTGAACGTGTTCCCTAAACCCGACGTCTGTGATTTCATTTATGGAACGATCGTGTCTAAGTAATATAGATTTGTATTTGAAGTAGATGTGTATCGTGGAATAAAACAGAGATTAAACTCTGTGTGTGTGTAGGCACCAATCTACAGGCACTGATGGAGCAGACCAAGAAGCCATCGAGTTCTGCTGAGATTGTGGTGGTGATCTCGAACCGGCCCGGCGTGCTGGGCCTGAAGAGAGCCTCCATGGCAGGCATACAGACACGGGTACCATTTAATCATCCCTAATTGAATCTACTTCCAGTCTTAGTCCCTTTATGCTTTGCATTCCTGTTTCTCAGTGCTGCTACTGTTCAACAGCACTCATGATCGGCTGTTCAATTTTCATGAAACGTGCTTTCAGAGTACACGCCAGATGTTTCTTTCTTTCTTTTTTTACCCAAACTTAAGCTGTTTATAGACCTATAGACTGAGCGATTCATCGAAACTGACAGTCAGAACCTCTAATCGCCATAATCTTGCCAACCCATGTCAACTGTTCTCATTCTTTTAAACATTCTATCTGTACTTTCCCCAGTGTGTTCGTGTACCATCCCCTTAAAACATTTCACAGTGTGTGTAGTCACATGACTCCACCTCACCCATTCTGTAACATGGAGGACACTTTAACAGTTATGGATATTTACAGCAGAAGCCTTCATACAAGAGCTGACCAAGGTGGTATGGAGAGCGGGAAATTTATTCAATCGCGAGTTCGATTCCTGGCGTCACGTGGTTTGAAGGAGACGTGATAGTCTTCTGCCCTTCCGACTGAGTGGCAGTAGTAGCCTTAATGTAGGAGCCCCCTAGTGACGGTGGAATCGGACACCACAGAATTAGGGAGAAAATCGGGAACCCCCCCCCCCCCCCCCCCCACCCAAAAAAAAGATATTAACTCTTCTGTACCGAGCGCAGAAGCTTCCTAGCGGCTCAACAGAAACACATTTTTATGGTGTTAAAAACCTCCGATCTGCCTTTTTTCCCCCAAACTCTAAGAGTGAGTTAATCTCAAACCCACACACCAATCTCAAAACATCCCGAGTGGAAATTAGTCAAAAATCTCATGCGTTAGAAACCGCACACACCCGTGTGCTCACAGCGAACCGCGCTCATGGTCACATTGAGTTTTGAAGCATTTGAAGCTGTAAAAGGTCACAATTTCTTTATAATCCTACAGGTGGCGCACTCTGAACTATTTACACATTTCCATCCCGTGTGGTTTATTTAGAAATAATAATCATGTTAACTTTATTTAAAGTCAGTTCGTGTTGTTTAAATGCTACACTTGTTTTTTTTTTTTTTTTTTTTAGTGAGAGAACTAATGTTATAAGGAACAGGCTACATTTAATTAATCATTAAACTTTTTTAAAGGTTTAAAAATTGTAACAAAATTGTGAAAAATTTAATATTGATTTAGGATATTTAAAATCGTGATACTGATTGTGAAATCACGATTTTTTTTTTTCCGGATCGGCACCGAGGTTCTGTGATGATATGGTATCGGGAGGTGACTGCTGATTCCCTTCCCTAGTGTGGTCCTGATCTGAATTAGGAATGACCTCGGGCCTTTTTCACGTGTCCTTGTCCTTACGCAGGTGGTGGACCACAAGCTCTATGGCAGCCGTGCAGAATTTGACAGCACCATCGACCGTGTTCTGGAGGAGTTTGGAGTGGAGCTGGTGTGTCTCGCTGGCTTTATGAGAATCCTCACTGGACCGTTCGTCAGGAAGTGGAATGGTATATGGAACCTCGCTCGTCACGCACGTGCTCCTGTGTTAGTTAGCACCAGTGTTGATCAAAGGCTGCTGTCCACCGGGTTCATCCTGTTTTAATGCCAGTGTACGATATTGCCACGCCCATTTCTTTTGGTTGGTTATTTCCATATAAAGGTCAAGTAAAGGTCAAGTCATTCCGAGAAGTAATTAAGAAGTAATATCACATGAGAGGGAGTGCTGTTGTGATGAATATCAGCATGATATCTACTGTAACCCTAACCCACGACCTCGAGTGTGATATTGCTTTTATACAAAACTTCTACAAATACCATTTATCATCAACAGATTCTGATTCGTTTCTTTATTTAACTGGTTATTCTGCTCCACCAGCACACATCCATGACTGACGGAAGTGCTTTAAGTGATAAGTCGTTCATGAACGATTCGTTCTTTTTAAACGAGTCTTTAACGTGACACAGAGGAACGAGAGAGTGATTCGTTCGTTTTCTACTATGCGCAAAGCATCGCAAAAACCTCCATAAGTTACTGTATGTAGGTGAGCTGCTCAATTTGTTTATCATAATATGTCCTTAGCTGCATTGTAATGTTTTCATTACTGGAACTATAGTCAAAATGTGCGTATGTAGACAAGTTGGGGGTCTGTTTATTGAAAATGTTACATTTTATTTTATTTCTAATCAAAAGAACGAAATGACTCAAAGATTTGTTCATTTTGATGAACGAGATTCAAAGAACCGAGTCGCAAAAAAATGATCCAAACTTCCCATGACTAGTCCTGAGAGACTTCTTATTCTGCTTTAGAATATCAGCATTGAATGGACAGCTAATGTGCTACGGCGTACGATCACTGGTTCCACACAGCAGGTAGTCCCCTTCATTAGAGATTTGGGATTCAGCCTTGTGTCAGGCAACCTGGGAGCGATTGGTAAAGATGGTACGATGACGTAACCAGATGTGTTTGATGTTAACCATTTGTTCTCCAAAGCAGCATGAGAAATCGGGTGATCTCAGTAAATAAATCCCGTTTTCTGCTGAACAGGCAAGCTGCTGAACATCCACCCATCACTGCTGCCTTCCTTTAAAGGGGTGAACGCACAGAAGCAAGCGCTCCAGGCCGGGGTCCGGGTCAGCGGCTGCAGCGTGCACTTTGTGGCTGTAAGTCGGGTTCTTTTAAGGTGGATGTAGGGACACGGGGTTCGTCTCGAGCACGTAAAAAAATCTCTACTCTCTGTGGCATAAACAGGAGGAGGTGGATGCAGGCGCCATCATCGTACAGGAAGCTGTCCCCATTCTGACGAACGACACGGAGGACAGTCTATCAGAGCGCATCCGGGAGGCGGAGCATCGGGCTTTCCCCGCTGCTTTAGAGCTTGTAGCGAGCGGAGCAGTGAGGCTCGGGGAAGACGGGCACATCATCTGGAACCAGCCAGCGTAGGAGCTGCCGTTCGAGTTGAATTACAGATAAGAGCTAACGTGGTGGTGCATGGACTCCTGGTCCACTGGTACGGACGGGACCTCCGTCTGTGATTCTGAATTAGTCTTCAATACACTGAGTTCATTTGATCCCATTTCATAAGTCGATGTCTGTGAATGTTGTCAGCATCGTGTATTTCTGAACATTCCAAGACGGTAATGTTTGTAACGTAGCTTCTATTGTGAGTCCGCTTTACCCTTTCTCTGATTATAACCCGACACTGAAGTGCATGACACAATAGTTTTGCGTATAAAAGCCGACACTGTGACGCTGTCTGGTACTGCACTATATTCATCAGGAAAAAAAAAAAAAGTCGATTTCAAAGCAAAGCTTGAATTTAGATTAAGATGTAAACAGTTTTACAATAGAGCATGTCTCAAAGTAATGTCAATACTGTACGCATGTTTTGGACTGCTGGTGTAGTTATTGTTTAGCCATGTTAAAAAAATGTGCTTGACATTCCTGTTGGACCAAACTACAGCGTTATGTAATAACTGAAGTACTGACGTGTGGAGACCTTCTTCCCTTTTCTCTGCTTCTGATCAATTCTCTTGCATCAATCATAAAATGTTTGTGTTAAATAGTTTCATCACTGATTCAGAACTAAATATCAACACATTTAATAAAGAGCTTTTACAGCTGCTGTCCTGAAACATTGTTCAGATAGTTATTCTACTGCTATAGAAGAAAAGGCTACAGCGCTAGGTCTCCACTAGCATGCGCTGTATCATTAAGAAGACACACACGCACGCACATGCAGCATCGCCATTTTGTGGGAGTTGTTTCCATATTCAACACATTTACTTTCAATAAAGTGTAGGTTGGTGACACGATGGCTTAGGGGTTAGCACTGTCGCTTCCGGGTTCGATTCCCGCCTGACTGGGTTTCCTCCAGGTACTCAGGTTTTCTCCAAAGACATGCAGATTAAACTAATTGGCATGCCTGTAGTGTGTGTGTGTGTGGGTGGGTGTGTGCACTACAATGGACTGACGGCTCATCCATGGTGACGTCCCAAGTCTCCTGGGATAGACCCTAACGACCCTGGATACGGGATATAGTTTGACTGATGGCACTTAGTCATTAACCCAGTAACCCAGTTTAAGTATCTATCCAGTGATGTAAACTTTAAAGCACTTTTTGTAAGTTGTTCTGGAAAAGAGCGTCTACCATATGCCTAAATGTAAAATATAGCGGTATAGATGATGAGAGAGTGAAGTGTAGGCTGAAATTTAAGAAGACAGACATAACCAATATTTCAAAAGGAGAACTTCTTTTAATGACGGACGAAACCTCCAAAGTCTCCACTTTGATGCATTTCCTATTGTACAGTTGTGCTACAGAAGCATCTTTTCCATCATGGCCATTCTCCTCACAACCACTCCGGAAGTGTCTGTCATAAATCAGGTTGTTCACCTGCAGTACTATAGCGCCCTCTAGAGTCCGATTAGTCTTAAACTGTTGGGAGACCAGACACATGATCTCCAATGTACAGGCAGAGACACTGACACTTGAGACATTGTCACTTAATTCCTCAACCATTCCACTTATCCAGACTAAATAACTGTCAAATTCTTCAAAACATCTTTCCTCGTATCCCTTTAAAGATATCCACTTCCAAATCAAAACTCTCAGACGGAATGTGACCTTGGACAGACCGGGACACCTGTGTATCGCTGTCCTGAGATGAGAGTAACTTTACGCACGAGTTCTTTTTGTTTTGTTTTTTACTCATGTTGGGGAACACGGAGAGCACTTCAGTCAGTGTAACTCTGAGGATTCACAGTCCTGTGACGTCACTCTTGCTGAAGCGCAGGATGGACAGCTTTTCTCTCCCCGCCTGGCGAGTCACACACACCTCTCCTCTTAACCCGGATTCACCAAGCAGAGACAGGATCTCCTCTGGACCGAAGGGCAGAAAAGAAAGTAAACTAGATCAGTATCGCTGAACTGTAAATGGAAGAGTCGCACACTACAGGCTGGGAACTTCCACCATGTCATTTACACCTCTTTAGGTCAGTACAGTGCTGATGATCAGCAACAGGAAATTGAATCAACACTACGGTGAAATGTTTATAATTTTTTTTTACCCATGTATTAACAAGCAAGCTTAATCATGCTCGGATTTATAATAATTTTATTGAGCTTGAGTGGAGCGTTTAGCAGCGTTTAAGCAGTCATTAACAGGGTGCCATTGTGTATAATGTGCGAGATTAATAAATAAACAACTATGAAATATTAAATATATGAAATATCAAATTCTATAAATGTCATTAATTAAGAACATCATAAAAATTCAACACTTAAGTATTTAAAATAAACGTTTTTCATGATTTATTTATTTCGTGGTCGCCTGTCCGACACGCACCATGACATAATGACATCTGTGGGCGGAGTCTAATGCAGATCTGCTCACTTTGATCGCTTTGGACAGTCAGCTACAGCCTCAATCGGTTTAACTGTTCAGTTTCAAATCTCAAAACTGGTGGAGGAAATAAGGACTGTAGCTATCGAATATTTTAGTAATCGAGTATTCTACCAAAAATTTAATCGATTAATTGAGTAATCGGATAAAATGTACTTTTGCTTAATTAAACAGCAATGTAAAATATATCACAGAAACAAATATTAATTGGTTTTCTTTTTAGAAAAATCTACTTTTATGTTTTAAATGCATACTGCATTTTATCAAAAATCAACATCGTCATTATTCACAATACAAGGAATAGCATAAAGTTGACTGAAGTGAATTAAATACATTACAGCCATACATTCTTATTTTAAAGCATTTTCTCATATGCAAAAAAAAAAAAAGGTATTTCAAATGACTTTAAATATCAAAAAAAGCTAAGGCACACTTTTAAATAGATTTTTAATATAATTTTATCGCTCCCTTCCATTTTGCAGCCCGCAACAGAACGCTCCCTCAAGTCAATACCGCGGTAACTGTTTGCGTCTCCTTCCGCTCTGTGGGTGACGTAAGCGCTTCTTCTTCGTCTGTGTTTACTGACGGCTTGCAGCCGAAAGCGCGCTGTGTCACGGCACACAAATAATTGCGCAAAAACATAACGCAAGCTTTTAAAATTAATTAAAAGAAGCTTTGAGTCAGAAGATTTTGTCTTAATCATTTTTTGTAATCGAATTACTCGAGGAATCGTTTCAGCCCTACGTGGAAATGAATGATTATAGCAATACTGAAAAAAGTAATAACATGATAATGTGCATGAAAGCTAATTATACGCAGCTCCTGTACCTCACCTTTTATTCGATCGCCTTTTGCTTTGTTTATGGTGCACATTGTGGTGACGAATTCATGTCTGAAAATGATTCTTCATGCTCCCAGAACCACTCAGACTTTATTTTATTGCTACATACTATTACTGAGTCTAGACCTGAGCAACTGAAGTAACCCTTACCACTGCCTCCAGAGCCTCGTACAGTGGACACTATGACTGATGGGTGCATCACTTCATGTACTGCTTTTCGTACCCTGACATGGAATAGGGTCACTCTGGACTCATCAGACCACAGGACACTTGTCCATTGCCCCAAAGTCCAACTTATACTGTATGCGTCCTAGAAAATTTAAGGGATTTATTTCCCTAACAAGTGGTTTTCTTGTTTAGCCCCGATCCTGAGAGTTCTCATGTTATGTGCTTATGGAAATACACTTCAAGTCACTGTTTGAACCTAGCTGTAATTACCATGCATCCTTACTGAGCATTAACAGTCATCTCATTCATGATTTTTTTCTGATCACATTTCTTCCACACAGTTAAAGGTTCAGCTCTATAGTTACAGGTTTTAAAAATGTGCTGAGGGATGCTTAACCCAAGTCCAGTATTTCCAAATCTAATAATTTGGCCCCTCTGAAGTAGTGACACTTTTTATTGGCCAGGCAGGTTCAACCATGATATAAATCCTGTACTTCATGAAATATAGAAATCATCAAATATTTAATTAAAACTTTTAACTAACCTAGTTTATTACATATTTAAATAATGTACCTAGTTATTTAATTACAGATTTATATGTTTAATATTGTCAACCTCCACAGCAGACATTCTGACTTAAAGTGTCTCTGTAATGGTTCCACAAGATCACGTTGCTTGATTCTCATCATGTTAAATATCCAACGATGAACATGATAAGGCAGAAAGGTTTTCTTTCTCCTGTTCCAGTTGTCATCCACATCTGCATACTTAAAGCCTAAAAACATTGTTAAACTGCTTGTTGTATCTGCGGTGAGTCTAATCACTTGAGGGGAAACTTGAACTTTCTCTCAGATCCTCTTACCTGGCTTGTTATCAGACACTGTAACCAGGTAGAACAGGCCCTGTTTGGACAACAACTGTGAAGCCACAGGGAAGAACCTGTCCATCACCTCTCTGCCTCTCTTTCCTCCTGCCCAAGATGCCTCAATGCCATGACTGCCCACCTGTCCGACAATAATAGGCAAAAAGAAAATGTAGAGCGTATTAGTGAACATTAACATCAAAGTTAAAGAATTACAGAGCTAAAATTATTTCAGTGGACCTTTTAAAGCTCTCAGAACCTCTGCATAAAATTTACAAATAATGAAATTAAAACAAATTTATTTATTTTATTTCTACATTTCTCAGAGATCCTAGGATGCAGAGAGAGATAATTTATAGATAATAACAATAATAGTAGTGATACTAGCTTCTAGAAGAATATGACCTGTACAAATTGCTGCTTAAATAGTTTGCAAAAAATGTGTAGTGTCCGTAACCATGTCGAATTCATGCTGCAATATCTTAATTTTGTATTTTAGAATAATACAGTTTTCCAGGTTTATGTCTTTTCATGTGAAATCTTAATTGGCCAAGTTTCATCTGAATGAGTGTTAAGATCATTGAAATATTTTAATTCAAAAAGGTTATTACAGACATTACAGACATAAAAGGCACGGAAATTATATTTAGCAAATGTGTTTCTTTTTATCTGATAAATAAAAATATAAATGTGTATGCGAATTTACAAAAAAAATTAAGCATGGAACAAGGGAGGTGAAAACATTAATTATTTCGAAAAATGGTGTTTTATATGATCCAATTTGAAAATTCACTTTTTCACAGAGGTGAGACACTTTTATATATGTCGTGTATACACACATCACATTACTTCATCAGGTTACCGTAATGTTAATTACTGTTACTAAGACTAATAATTAACATTCTTAGTATACACACATTTTAGATCAATTAACATACTGAAGAACTTGTTACTTAAATCTATAACACAGTTTTGATGAGGAAAATCTACATCACATGTAGCTGGCTCGCTTGCTACTAAACAAGTCACACATCACATGCCGAGTGTGTGATGGTCCAGCTTTAGTGTCCGGCTGTGTACAGCTTTGGAATTTCAGGTCTGAATTCAGCAGATCAGCAAACAGGGAATTTCAACCTTTATTTCACATCCGATTCACAACTAGTCGGGTGTACTGTACCTCCTCAGACGGGGTAACTACATACGGAGGGTTGAAAAGAAGAACATCCACCATTTCATTCAACCTGGGCAACAGACACTCAGTCTAAAGAACAAAACAAACAAACAACAACAACAACAAAAACTTTTACATGCATATCAGTATTGAAAAAAGCAGTGCCTGAAAAGCATTAGATTAGTGTGCTCTTGGATACCGTCATGGTAGTAAGTTTTCTGAGTACACCGGATCGTAATGTGGATATTTAACATACGAGTTAATTCTGAACTAATCTGTGAACAGTGTTGGGGGACGTTACCTTTTTAAAGTAACTAATTACATTACAAAATTACTGTCATTAAAAAGTAATCAGTTACATTACTGTGTTACTTTCTGATAAAAATAACTAGTTCGAGTAGTTTTCCATTGCAGAAAATGAAAACTCCTTTGTGCTTCCTCATGCATGTTGTTTTAGTCAAGACCTTTATAATTATTCTACCATCATCACTCGGCGAAGTTTGGTCCATAATCTGTTAAGTACTAACACCCCTATCTCACCTACGCGGTTTCGCGCGGTGGCTGTAAGTATCATGATTCCCCGCGAGTTTTGTAGGACGACTTTCACACACACACTAACGAAATGACTGCTGTCTGGTTCACGGATTACATAAATTGTCTGAATAACGGATTACATTTTTGAAAATATAACTAAGTAACTGAGAACCTAACGCGTTATATTACTCGTTACTTTGTTACACCCAACACTGTTTGTGAAACAACCAGAATAAATTCTATTCTCATATAAACAGACATACTGTAACTGTTGATCAGAACTTAAGTCAAATGAAACCCTTGATAAATTCCTCACCTGTTTGTCCACATGGGACGCTGTTAATGTAAAGTCTCCCTGATTATATTACACTGTACATCTCCAATATCACAATGTCCTGCAGTACTGATTGTCTGACGCTTAAACACTTCTAGCTAAATGGTCCAAGAGCAAGAAAAACAGCGAGGATGAAACGTCTCTCACCAAGTCAGTAATGACCGGCTGCAGGTCGAGGTTATTGCAGCGCGATGTCTCTGCTGTGCACTGAGCTGCTGCCGGGTTCAAATCGGTGCAGCTTCAACATGTACAGGGTATCAAAACAAGACACACTACAATAAAAACATGCACTCTGTTCGCCCCAGAGCCACAGTCAGAGTTTTATTAAAAAATTCCCCACAGGGCAACGTCAGCAGAAAATCAGAAACAATGACATGACTATTTGATCAGAATTAATATCGCTAGTTTCTTGTAAACCATGAATTGCTGAGTTGAAATGAAATACTGAGCACTTACAGATATAACGCTCCAGGTCCGGTTACTGAGGCCAAAAAGGCAGAGACCACACCTGAGCCACTGCCAACTTCCAGGCAGACAGCAGGTCTGAAACACACAAACAAGCAAGAACATGAGCTCATGTTCGTGATGTTAACAGGAATGGCTGTAACACAAGTTCTTACAGAATGATAACAGAGTGATAAATCCTGATAACACAAATGTGTGAGTGAATGTTTCCCTTTTTTTTGTACCTGTATTTAATACAAGTGAAATGTAATACCCACTTGCTTCGCCGCAGCAAATCAGCATCCCTCTCCAAGGTATCAAGCAGAAGGAAGGAGTCTTCTGCTGGCTCATACACCTCTGAGAAAGGCCCATGACCAGCATGGGAGTACAGAGGAGTCGGGTACATCAGCATGACATGGCTCAGTCCTTAAAAAAAAAAAAAAAACATCGAAAGCAGACTATAAATAAAACAATACTACAGCATAAGAGCAGGTTGACACAAACCAAACCACACAACACTGTCACCCAAGTACACGATAAGCTAGAGAATTACTGCAAACCTGACTGAAGATGGACTGACAGGTTAAGAACTCAGCCTTCCATTTAAGCATTTCTTTTTTTTTAAAGAAAACATTTTTTTCATTTATAAGGGACGCTCAAGTAAACCTTGGACTTTTAATTAATTCTGTGTGATAAAAGAACATAATTATGAGAGTAAAATCTTAGTTTTTATGTTTTTACATAGAAATTTAATCTTTCAGGAAAGAAGTGCAAAAAATGCTCAGCTCTAATGATCCTGAACACAAGCGTAGTTTCCCATTTTAGATCTTCAGGCTGACTCCAGATCTGCAAGGATACATCATTTCCATGTAATAAAAAAAAATAACACACATATATATGTGTAATGCATGTCAGATGAATGTGACATGATTTAAGACCTGTTCAGACTGCAGGCAAATCTGATTTCTTTAGGAATGACTGCCCACACAGTTATTAAAAATGATCAGATCGGATTTGGCTCTGATCACACGTCAGACCTGACACACTGTCAAACCTAGATCGACAGATCTGCAGCAGATAGAGTTAAGGCTCTTGCTCAAGGGCTCAACAGTGGCAAGTTGGCGTTGATATGCCTCGAACCCACAACCTTCTGATCACAAATACCCAAAACCTTAACCATTTCAGCCTCCACTGCCCCACTGTTATTTCCTAATATATCACCCCGTTTCAGTACAAATAGGTTTGATCTTTCTGCAAGAAAAATACATTTCCCAAATCCACCAATGCTTCAATGAGCACAAACTCAGGCTTTTGATCGGAGTACACCAGTCACCAGAACAGAACTAGACTGTAACACTGAGACATGGAGAGTCCATGAGGAGAGTACAGAGGTGATGTGGAGAGAGTGTGTACTGTGGAGTTATGTCTGGTGTCCCTCATCTCCATGCATTACTGAGGGAGGAGTCTTACTGGTGTTATATTGCCAAAGAACTTCTAAGGGGAGGGGTGCCAATAATAATGACGTGAGGTTTTTATTATTATTTTAGCTAATTAGGCACCAATGTATTTCTCCGTAGGGTTTGTGTGCGAGCAGATGTAAAGATGTTTATGTCCTGTTATGGACTGCTGCCCTATTCATTCTGTAGATCTGATACAGATGTTCTGAGGTCCAGCATAAAGCGCACGAGACGAGACGAGACTCCCCCCCCACACACACACACTTCCTCGTCCATTGAACTGAACTAAACCTCCAGCTCACAGGATTCACTCCACACACACACACACACACACACACACACACACCACAGAGACACTAACAGCATTCACTCACCCCCGCTTCTTCTACAGTACTTAACACACACGACAGAGAGTAAACACATTCAATAAACAGCGCGGCCGCGGACCGTTTCTCTCTTCGTAGCTGGTGCGTAAGTCCACGTGCACATCTTCCGCTTCCGGTTGAAATGAATGATGCATTCTGGGAATTGGAGTTCGCGTTCACAATAGCCAAACAACTGTTTTATATTATGTTATGTTATGTTATGTTATGTTATGTTATGTTATGTTATGTTATGTTATGTTATACAAAAGAGGAGAATCAGATTTTCTAATAAGATGAAAACAAGATAATAATATAAAATAAGATAATATAAAACACACTAATGGATCTGATCTAAGATATTTCATAAGGTTTTTATTATTATTATTTTTATTTTTACAAACATTGTAGAGTTGATGCCAGCCAAGTGTATTTTTCTGGCAATAAATCAAAAAAGGGAACACGATGTGCCAGATAATAAGAAACTCGGAAAATCAGGTCAATATTTTTAATCTTCATTATTTTTGTTACATTTTCACTTAAAGGATTGCTAATGATTTTTTTTTGAAAAGTAAAGAAAAAAGTAAGAAAAATGATAAGAAAAGAGAACATAGTTCACTAGTAGACAATTGCAACCTTTTACAAAAGTTTGTGGGAAAAATATTAGTTTTTTTAAAATCAGTATTATATGTTTAGATTAATGTATAATATCTTTCTAAACAGGGATATGATTAAAGAGTAACATGTAATGTACAACAAAAATATCTGTTTTAATTCCCTCCATACATGTTTATATGGTACTATAAATATAGTGAAAGCCTTATCTGAGAAAATGCTTTTAAAAATACAGAGTATTTTTAATTGTACCCACTCTAGCTATATTTAAGGTTTGTAAACAAATCTGACACGTAGACAATGAAACACATCGGCAGCTAAAAGACATTAAACTGTACCTTGCCTGGTCACTGGTGCTGTCAATAAGTAACTTTCATCTGGACCATATACAGTACTGTACAACAGTCTTGAGTCACCTTTCATTTCTTCATAATAAATTAAATGTAATTAAATTAAATGATGTAGATTAAATTAAAGAAATTGTAGCAAGTGTTTAACTGTGACAGGCTGCAAAGTGCCTAAAGATACAATTAAAAAATTGGATGTATATGCGACCTCATTTCCCCTCTCGTCTGTTCCACCCAAACAGCGTCAGCATCAGCAGTGTACCAATCACTGGCCTGATCATCTGTCAATCATCTGCACCTGTTTCTCACCGGTTCATGCCTTAGGATAAGATGATTTTATGCTTGAATGATTCATAGGTCACTGTGTGGCTTAACAAACAAAAAACTTTCCTTTGAAAATTAGAGTCAAATGTCCTTCAGGAGGCCTGGAGAACTATTCCTCAAGACTGCATTTAAATACAAGAAAGTGGGGTTCTTGTATAGAAAAATATGTTTAAATGAGGACAGGGGTGGTCAAGATTTTTGCACAGTAATGTACATCTATAAAAAAGATTTAAGGTACATAATTGGACTGTAATTCCTTTTCTGAGTAAAAGTTCAAATGCACAGTAAGACGAATGCACGTTTCTTAGTGAAAAAGTTTCTAAGCATGAAAATTTTCTGAAATCCTCACAGTGTTTATGTGCCTGTACAGAGAAATTATCGCTTTCTAAATATATTATGCTATATTTTGTCATGTTTGGTAATTTGAAGCTCAAGTTTTCAATAAGTTTATTTCTTCACTTTCCTACTCAATAACATGTTTAAAGACTTAATTATGACACCAGTACTGTAACTCACATTTCACTAACAAGATTGGAACAGAGTTTACAAAATCTGCAATATTTTCCAAAACAAATCTTTTGTAAAATTTAGTTTGAACAAATGACATGTCTCTCTAACCAAAAGGCCATTCTCACTCATACAAACCCTCACTCATTCTCTAAAACCTGAAGCCTATCCCAGGGGACTTGGAGCGCAAGGCAGGATACACCATCAACAACGTGCCAATCCATCACCGGGCACAAGCACACACGAATACTCACACACTGCAGGCAATTTGGAAACGGCAATTACCCTAATCTGCATGCCTTTGGACTACTGGAGGAAACTGGAGTACCCTGGAGGAAACCCACCAAGTACAAGGAGGCCATGCCAATTTCATGCACACAGACCCGATCCATCAACCCTGGAGGTGCGAGGCCACTGTGGCAACCACCTGTGTACCGCTTTATTACTGTATGTATACAGGGTCATGGGGTTTTGGAGCCTATCTCAGGTGACGCACTCAGAAATGCCTTACAGTACCACCAATACTTCTGGAGGAGGAGTTACAGTATGGTGAAGTCTACACATTCTTTTTGCCATAGAGTTTATAAGACAGAGCTAGTCAACCCAGTAGGACATGCTGGTTACAGAATGACCAATTCATCTTTCTTTTAAGACAATGTCGTAATAGAGCAAGTGATAAGGAAGCTAGAAAATAATAAAAACCTGGCAAAGATATTTTGTACTTTTCAGCAGGCATATACAACCTTTACACCCACATGGCCCATTACAGACTACCACAGAACTAACAACTGTGAAACTATCAGGCTGCTTTCCTTGACAAACACAATGGATAAATCAAACTTTTGAAATCTCCGTTGACTTTCTTTTGTTTGGGATATGGGGAGCCGCTCCAGATGGTCCCAGTTATAGTCTCCAATGTAGCGTTTTGCTCATTAACAGTCCCCACTCAGTCACAGACATCACAGGCTCTCATAAAGAAGAAGTTGTAAAACAAAAGCAGAAAACAAAACAGCAAACATTATTCCCGCCATTTTGTTCTACAAAACACCAGGCCTTTGCCACGTACTGAGTGCCACAGGCTGGGAGATGGGTACGGCTTAATCAGCCAACTTGTCATGTTTTGCAGGAGTGATCCAATATGACGTCATTCCAATGACAAAGTGAAGCTTCGCTGGGAAAAGTACACACATTCTGTATACTCCCAGTGCTTGGTGGGTTTCCACTGGGTACTTAGGTTTCCTCCCACGGTCTAAAGACATGCAGATTAGACACACTGGTGTTCCCAAATTGCCCCAGAGTGTGTGCATGTGTGTGCACCCAATGGATTGGCACCCCATCCAGGGTGAACCCTACCTTGTGCCCTAAGTCTCCTGGAATAGCCGCGACCCTGTAGACGGGATAAGCAATATAGACGATGAGTGAGTGAGTGAGTGAGTGAGTGAGTGAGTGAGTGAGTGAGTGAGTGGTTTGCAAAATACAGTTTAACAGTTTTATAATGAGTGAAGTGAAAAGCTCTCCCTGCATGGAGAAAGGCTGAAGAGTCGATAGAGGGCAGCATTCATCCATGAAATGTTCACAGGCTCATATTTTTGCTTTGAAAGGTGATTTTATTGTTTTAGCTGGCAGTGAGACGTGGTGTGGAGAGAGAGAGAGAGAGAGAGAGAGAGAGAGAGAGAGAGAGAGAGAAGCATTGCTGGCATCCTTACATCTCTCCCATTAAGGTTTACTTTCCACACCTTGAAACCAACACAAAAGAGTAGAAATATCGTCTACCTTATAGTCCTGTCCTTGATCTCAGGAACAGTGGAGGAGGTAGCAATGAAAATACATCCACATACCTACAACTGAAACTGATACAGGTGCAAAAGCATATAAGTCAACCTTTAAGTAATACCACTGAGCGTAAAGCACTTCACATAATTCACATAAGCACAAGGTTTCCATTGTTTTTCTTCTTCTTCAGCCTATGAACGTTTAAAAAAAAAAAAAGAGGTCGAAATACAGTTTGCCCGAAATTTCTACCAACAGAAAATCGAAGTTGTGCCTCTTTTATGAGATTCACATGTCAGTTTTGGGAATCACAATATCTCTTCGATATCTCAGATAAAAGAAACTTCTGTTACTGGTTTAATAGTAATGATGCTCTAGTGTTAGAGGTGGTAATTTACCTCCCTCTCTCTCTCTCTCTCTCTCTCTCTCTCTCTCTCACTCTCTCTCTCTCTCTCTTTCTCTGAGGTAGCTAATTTCCACAAGGGTATCTAACATATTCCAGGTTGCCTTGTCATGACCGTGACCCGGCCATGATCCACAAAAGCGAGTATTTAACACTTCCCAGACGCGCAGGCTCCAGAAGCAGAGTGAATATGTGGGTGGGTGAGTGTGAGGGAAATAGTCCAGAAACATACAGCTGACTAGACAGAATTTAATTCTGATCCTCAGTAATAAGAGCTTGGAAGGTTATTATTATTTTTTAATTATTATAATTTTTTAAATAAAAATTCTTCTTTGTTATTTACAGGCCTGAAGGATTTTAGATTTTTAGATAAAAATTCTAGTTATCAAGAAGGAAAATCGTGGCATGAAACTTTCTAAAGAACCTCATAACACAACCTGAACACACGCGTGGTTGGCATTATGTTGTCTTGATATCATATAATATACTATGATATATGGCGGCATGGTGGGTTAGTGGTTAGCACCACCAGGCTCTGTGCATGGAGTTTGCATGTTCTCCCTGTGCTTGGTGGGTTTTCTCCGGGTACTCCGGTTTCCTCCCACAGGCCAAAGACATGCAGATTAAGCTAATTGGCGTTCCTAAATTGCCCGTTTTGTGTCTGAATGGATTGGCACCCCGTCCAGGGTGTTCCCCGCCTCGTGCCCAAAGTTTCATGGGATAGGCGCCAGGTTCCCCCGCGACCCTGAATAGAGGATTAAAGCGGTATAGACGATGATGATATTACATGGTTAGTTTCACAGCAACTCTGATTTTCGACCCTCAGCTTCAGGGCAAGAACATCTAAGGGTTAGTCATCCTGTTTGCCCTGGACAGAGAAACAATCCCAGGCAGGATGCTCAGTCCTAAAAAAGATACAGCCAAGCTGAGGATAATGGATTTGTGGGATAACCGTTATCAGACGCTGGAGCATGCTGGGATTAGCAGACTGCATCTGGGGTTGTAACTTGACACCACAAGAAGTTCAAAGCAGTTGTGTTTTTGTGGAGAGTTTGCTGAAGTCAAGTATATCCACAATGTTTCATACTGTCAGTTGTAAACAAGAAACTAAATCGCTCAGATGGAACAATGAAACAAGGCAATTAAAGCTATTTAGATATGCCCTGATTAAAAGCCTTTCTTTCTGATGTAGAACTAATATTTAAGCAATGCACTTTGTTTGTGTTTTTTTTTTATCACCATCAAAAAAAAAAAAAAAAAAACCCACAGAAAAGCTGTTTCAGTGTATGCAGATGAAAGATTTTTGGGAGGAAATTATTTTAATTAAAATTTTATTTAAAATGTACTATTTGCTAAATAGTAATTGACTATTAGGTGACTACCAGGGTGTATCATTAGGGGGATCAGTACTGTGGCTGCAAAGTGCAAATCAAAATAACAAAACCGAAAAAAAAAAAATTATATCCAAAAACAAAATAGCATCCAAAAACAAAAGAACAAAACAAGAACAAAAAAAAAAAAGTCTTGAATGAATTTAATTCGCAAACTACACCTACCTTTTCGGTTTGTCTGAATTGTCATTGTGTTTTCAAATTTGCTATTTTGTTTTCGGTTTTGCCATTTTGTTTTTGAATTTGTTATTTTGTTTTCAGTTTTCTTATTTTGTTTTTTCGAATTTGTTATTTTGTTTCCAGTTTTCTTATTTTGTTTTTATTTTATTTGTTATTTAGTTTCTGGTTTTGTCATTTTGTTTTTGAATTTGTTATTTTGTTTTGTTTTCCTAGTTTGTTTTGCACCGTAAAGAGTAAAGGGGTCTGAATACAAATACAAAAAAATCAACTTGAAAACCATTTATCATTTTCCTTCCACTTCACAATGATGTGCTACTTTGTGTTAGTCCATCGCATAAAATCCCAATAAAATACATTTATGCTTGTGGTTGTAACGTTACAAAATGTGAAAAAGTTCAAAGGGTGTGAATACTTTTACAAGGCACTGTGTTAAAGCTTTTATTTGGCTGTTATATAATATATGACACATTTTTTTATTATGTACACAATCGGCAGACCTGGAATGTCCTGCACGCAATCACGACATGTGTGGACTCCGGGTCCAGTCCCTACAGCACCATTTCCACATTTCCACATAATTCCAGTGGAATTATATCCAGCAAGGGAGCCTAAAAATGTAGTACCTGTTTACAAGGACCACCGCTAATGTCAGGTGTGTTGAAAGTCACTGGGAAACCCACTTTATATGGACCGATATATGTTGAACGGGATGATAAATAGCTTCCTTGGTCTCACGTGTGAGAGACAATTATGTAGATAACTTGTCCAGGTATTTATTGGAATGACTACAGGCAATCTCTCTCTCTGGTTATTAGGAATCTGATGAGTCCCAGGGTAGGTTTAAATGTAAACAATTGCTCAACTGGGCTCATGGACCTGAGATTTATTTGCTCAAAAGTATTTAGGGGTTTCAGCCAGATGCTTGAGTCGTGTACTGTGTGCCGTATTTATCAAGCGAAAGGCCTGAAAATGACTTGATTTAAGGCACAGTGTTTTCTTTTATCTCAAAACTATAGTCATATATAATAACGAAGAAGAAAAGGTGAAAAGAGGGGCAAAGAAAAAAAGGAGGAATTATGTTTTTTCCCACAAAGCACATTTTTTGTTAATTATTATCCGATAACACAAATGAAAGATATAATAATAATAATAATAATAATAATAATAATAATAATAATAATAATAATAATTATTATTATTATTATTATTATTATTATTATTATTATTAAAGATGAACTATTTTTGGAAAATGCTACACAGCAAAATTCCCAGTGTTGTTCCTAATGCTTAAAACTCTGAAAGTCTTAAATCAATTTTACTGTGTGTGTGTGCGTGTGTATATCAGATGAAACTGAGTGTTAATTATGTCTCAGTGCGATAATATTTCATGAGATTTCAGATAGTACCTTTTTAAGTCAACATCTTGCTATTGCACAGAAGGACAAAAACAAGCAGATTGCAATTCATCAGAAAGTTGGTGGTAAACCCATTCACTCCGGCACCCGCACTCATAAATCAGCACGGGACGTGCTAAGCCCGATAAAACGAGAATTTGGCCTACATTCACCATAGGGCCAATAAATGGCAGACTGGGGATGTTTTTGTGGTTAATGAGACTGTGTTCAGGGAAAGGGGAAATACAACTGTTTCAGCTGGTGCTTTCATCCACAGGGAATGGTGTGTGTGTGTGTGTGTGTGTGTGTGTGTGTGTGTGTGTGTGTGTGTGTGTGTGTGTGTGTGTCAGAAGCAGTCTGAAACTACCTATGAACAGTAGATTATCACTAAACTGATCTGCACGTCACATTACTGCTTAACATGACACCAACATATCAAGAAAGCATGAATGAATTAGGTCCTCTTTAGTAACAGGTTAGCTGGTTCTGAAGCAGGACACCAGTACACACCACCACCATGCACACACACATTCACACCTGAGAGCAATCTATCATAGCCAATCAATTTACCTGCATGGTTTTAGACAGTGAGAGGAAACTGGAAACTCACACAAACATGAAGAGAAAATGTCTGCATGAAACGCCTGAGTAACCCGAGCTCAGGATCGACCCCAGGGCCCTGGAGCTATGACAAAAAAAAAAAAAAAAAAGACAGATAAGAAATATAACTATTAAATGTTAGCAATTAAACTAACTCTATTTGCGGAACGAAAGCCCAAATTTCAGTGAACTGTACATTCTTGTGTGTACATAATATTCGGCATAAACAGCAATTATTCTAATTACAGTGCAAACGTACAGAATAAATCACATTGAAGAATTTATAGTGACACAATAAATCAATCATTGTGCAAATTATATAGTGATGGATAATAGGCAGAGGATATGCAAAACAAGAACGAACCCTGAGCTACTGCCTGTTTGCTTGTGTGTGTTATTTGGGGGCGTGCTTGGACAGGTGTCGGTGTATACGCCTGCGTCTGTGTACGTGCAGCTTTGCAAGTTTTACCGAACAGTCATGACAAGTCTCTAAAAGTTACAAATTATAGATCTTCAAAAGGGCATTCCTGAATAGAAAAAGGTCAACTTGTCAAGAAGACAAGACGACATCTACCCAACCATGAGGAGGACCTTAAAAGAGAGAGAGAGAGAGAGAGAGAGAGAGAGAGAGAGAGAGACCCTGGGGCTCATCACTCTTCATCCTGGAAAAGCACACTGCCCAAATTTAAAAAAAAATTTTTTTTTAGGTCTTATCAGGCCAGGACCAGAGTGTGTCTGCACATGTGATTATATCTTAATTAAATATCTGACTGTTTTGAGGAAAAATCTTATTTAAAACAAATATATATATATGACACATGCATTTAATTAGATGATGTATTGATGCTAAACTAGACTTGGAGTAGCTAATCTTTGACCTTTCAAGTCCATTTTTCGCTGAAATAGAAAAGCTTTATCATGTGAGACCACACAAGAACCCAACCGAGGCTGTCAGGTGAAGCAGAAGGATGAGCTGTCCCATGATCTTTTCTAAACATGCTCTGACATGAGACAACAGATTGTTCTTTCCGATAATCCATTCCCCAACTTCCAAAAGCTGTCACATACGCCTGGCCAGGGAGCAAGTCAAAGCTAAAACTCTCCATACTGCATGAACAATAAATGAACTATAAATCAGGTACGAGACGGCATAATACACGAGTTTAATAAAAAAAAAAATGTATTACGCCATTTAACCTGGAGATTTTCAACCTGTGAAGCAGTTGTCAAGGGGGTTATTTCATTACAGGATAAAGTTTAAGCTCATAAAGTGAAAACCTCAGTTTTAAGCCAAAGCAACTGCTTTCAATAACACAAGGTCTGTACCAAAAGTAATGCAAAAGTGGACATAACTTTTTTCATTAACAGAACACTTCTGCTATACTGCTTATCCTGCTATACTGTTGGCGTGACACAGGACTGAGTGTAGCACTCACGTTTGTTCTTTGGACAAGTTTTTTTTCCGGATGGCCCAAACAGTCGGGAAGGGGATTCATTACAGAACATGTCTTTATCCCCGTCCTTAGCAGTCCAATCCCTGTTCGTTTTGCAGAATATCAGTCGGCCCTGATGTTTTTCCTGGAGAGAAGTGGCCTCTTTGGAATGTATGAAGGTGTGCGGTACCATCAGTCCTGTGTCATGCCAACAGTGAAGCATCCTGAGACCATTCATGTGTGGGGTCGCTTTTCAGACAAGGGAGTTCTGTCACTCACAATTTTGCCCAAGAACACGGCCATGAATAAAGAACGGTACAAAAACAGCCTCCGAGAGAAACTGCTCCCAACCATCCAAGAACAGTGTGGTGACAAACATTGCCTTTTCCAGCATGATGGAGCTCCTTGTTACAGTATAAGGCAAAAGTGATAACTACTGTAAGTGGCTCGGGGAACAAAACATGGAAATTTTGGTTCTATGGCCAGGAAACTCTCCAGACCTTAATACCATTGAGAACTTGTGGTCAATGCTCGAGAAGCAGGAGGACAAACAAAAACCCACAAATACTGACAAACTGATGTCAGAACTGATTATGCAAGAACGGGCTTCCATCAGTCAGGGTGTGGCTCAGAAGTCGATTGACAGCATGACAGGGAGAATTGAAGTGGTCTTAACGGAGAAGGTCGACACTGCAAATATTGACTCTTTACATAAACTTCATGTAATTGTAAATAAAAAACTTTGACACTTATGAAATGCTTGTAATGGTACTTTAGTATACCAGAGTAACGTCTGACACAAAACTTTTGGCCTCCTGTCTTACATTTGACGTACATTGGCGTAGTTTGTGCTGACCCCAACCGCAACGCCATGTTTTTGTACATTTTGTAGTGCAGTGGGAGACCATCGACTGTGACAAAGGGGATTTTCAAACTGATTGATCATTGGTTGTAATGGAAAACAGGAACTCATTAATGTTCTGTAAAAATTTTATTATTATTGGGTCGTTTCAACATAAAACTATCTGACTGCAACATAAATGAAGAAGCATTATGTCCATTGTGCTACTGTACGTCATGTCTTTCCACCAGCTAATCAAACTGTGACATTCATTGGAAATCCCTTTACATAGATACAAAGTCTTTATTGAGCAGTTTTGGTGAGCAGAAGGAGTTCTGGTAGAGAAATGAGGAGAGGAGAGGAGAGCTCTGTGAAAGGCCTGTGACTATGAGGTGAGCTTGGCCAGAGTTTCACAGGAGAGACTGATGCCAGCACCATGTGTACTCCATGGCCCATAGTGGGAACTGTATGCAATAAGTATTTAAAAATAGGACACACATGCAGTAGAGAAGAGAATTCTGACTGGACAGGACACTTATCAGCTGCATTAGTCCCTTTTGCCATGAACTAGCGACATGCTAGCTAGCTGTCTCAGTGTTTAAGGCCAACTTAATGAAACATACCAGCAAAGTAATCAGGTTCGAACACTTAAATCGTATCACTTACGTCCCAAAAAACGGAGCATGTAGATGGGCAAAGCTCATAAAACTCCTCCACATGGGAGATCCCATACTGTATATTCTCTACTAAAAGAGTACTGAAAACCTACACCCCACTAAGAGTAGCCCAGGTTTTATATATTATAGCTGTGTTTATATTACATTTACACTACTTCTTCTTTTGGCTGCTTCTGTTAGGGGTTGCCAGAGCGAACCATTAGTCTCCATCTAACTCTGTCTTCCATATCTTCTTTACACATCAATTCATTCATCTTCTAGATACTGTAGCTTATCCTGTATTCAGGGTTGCAGGGCCTGGAGTCCATCCCAGGAGACTTTGGGCATGAGGCGGGGTGCCAATCAATCATAGGGCACGAATACATAATTGGACTAGAAGTTGCAAACTCCATGCATACAGACCCCAAGGCAGGAATCAAACCCAGACCCTGGAGGTGCAGGGCTACAGTACTAAAACCTACAGTACACCACTCTGCTGCCATGGGGTTTGCATCTTCTAGACCAATTACGTATTTGTGCTGTGTGTGTGTGTGCAGAGTCAAATAATCACAGCAATATAATTTACACTTTAATTATTTATGTATGTTCATAACCTTGATAGTCAAGGTCCAGAATATTTTGGTTTAAACAGAATCTTCCACAGGTCTGAGATTTGTACTGTAAATGTATTTCTGTCTAAAAAAAAAATCTACAACACAAGAAAATCACTGATTTTGATGTTGAAGCCATATTGACTCAAATATGTAGAATTAGGGACCAACCAATTTGTCAATAACTGTCTTTTTACCCAACCAGGTGCAAAATGTCCCACACTTCTCAATAGCTAATGAGACATGAGGCATTTTTGCCATTACTTTCAAACTAACTCAAAAATGCAAAATACAGAAACTGAACGCAGAAGGGGAAAGCACATTTAAACAGTTAAGCATTCGTTAGCTGCGCAGCTTAAATCAAGTACAGCTTAACTCGAATACAAATACAGCTAAATATTTCTCTCCTGGTGGAGTCATGCAATGCCGCCGGTAAGACGGGAAAACGCCCAGTTATCATCTCGAAGTGGAAATATGCACCGATTCCGTTTCTTGCTAATGAACTCTGTCTCATCGGCGGTTAAGTTTATAAAGGAAACACTTTTCTTAGTTAGTAGCATACGTTTCTCATTTCCATGGCTGTGTTTAAGAAGGAAGTCTGTGGGAATGGCTCTGTCATTAGATACAAGTCAGTTTCATACTGGTCGCTTCCGCAATCAGGGTAAGATTTCAAAGTTCCTATAATTAATGTTCATCACATTTTAATTAGTGCAGGCAAAACAAACAAAGAAACAAACAAACAAAGAAACAAACAAAACCAATCGAAATCAAACAAAATTAAACCGAAAGGTGTGGATTAGGGAGGTCTTCTTGAAGATTAGCACAAGCACTCTGGGAGAAGCCAGTAATCTGCAGAGTAAGGCTATTCTTCAGTGGCATGTTGTTGCGGTTTGTGGTTCTGTTGATTTTGGGGCTGGTCTCACCCTGGGGAAAACATGTGTGAGCCAAATGTGTTTTCAGTGAGCAGCGCTAAGGATCCTTATTTGCAGAGCTGCTCTTAGTGCTGCTGCATTTTTTTTTTTAGAGACGTCCCATAAAAGAGATGCAGGGGAAGCTGAAAGGAACCAGGAGTTTCCTTTACTAAGGAAAAGGACTTGAAGAAGTCACAATTGCTGACCTGGTAGTTCTCGTCTTCAACCCACTGGAATTTATGTGATACGATTCTTTTAAATAATTTAAAGGATTATTTTATTTGGTGTCTTTAGTCCCTTGATGGATCTTGCAAGTTAAAGGGATCAAACATTAGGATCAACTTCCTCAGGATCAACAACTGGATCAGCTGGATTTTATATTGTCAGCCTATTAAGTGGTTTATACTGAACAGGTGGATAATTAAAATACTTTTAAGAGGCAAGTTGAATTGTTAACCACATTGCAGTAGATAACAATCTCTGAACAAAAATAAATATTCCTTCATTGAATTCCTGGACACATTCATTCTTACCGGATGCACAATATAACTGATCCATTGCACAGCATTTGGTGTCTCTGTTTAACGTTTCTTAATTAGTGAAATAAAAGAATATACAGTTGAAGATCATATGAACGTATTCATAAGTTCTAGATGTTATGTATTATCATTCCTATACAGTAAGTCCCCAACTTATGAACAGGATCTGAACACGTTCATAAGTCGGATTCATTCGTAAGTTCGACAAAGTGAATCATATACTGTACACCTCTGACACAAATATACCATTTAAAGCAGGGGTGTCCAAATCCAGTCCTGGAGGGCCAGTGACCAGCACAGTTTGTAATTCACCAACACCTAAACACACCCACTGAACCTAGTAATTAAAAGATTAGTTAAATCAGCTGTGTTTGAGAAGAAGAAGCACCAAACTGTATTGGACACTGGCCCTCCAGGACTGGATTTGGACACCCCTGATTTAAAGCATAATAAAAAAAACAAAGACACCGATGTGTTTGGTGTTTTGGTTCAGCATTAGACTCTTGCGAGACACCTTTAAATTGTGAGGGGAATCCCCGTGACACAGCGGGGTTAGCTAACCTTGCTTAAAGACGTCAGTATGTTCGTAAATATGAGGTCCGTTCGTATTTGTGGAAATTCGTAACTCGAATGATCGTAAGTCTGAGATTTTGGTTTTAAAAAATCCTAACAAATGATATTTGAATTATGGTGTCTATAAAAACAATAAAAAAGAAAAAAAAAACCTATAGTCTACTTTTGATTTAGCTAAACAGATAGTTAAAAGGCTTGTCTACGTACTAAAATGTGCAGAACATGGTGTCCTCCAGGATGAGGGTTGAAAACCACTGATGCATGAGATCTCACAGAAATGTGATGTTCCGTGAAGGTCATGAACAACAAGTAGCAAATAAAGCCGCGCCACGCTCACATTCAGGGAACAAGATGTTTATACAAAAAAGATAAAAGGTCAAGATGAAAACTTATCCAGAGACGTATAGAAATATTAAAAGTGCTGCATGAATATCTACAGTTTGAGGGATTATTTACGCCATGCATGTGATGTGTGCAGTCTCTCTTATATCTGTATTATGGGATAGTGTGGCTAGAAGGAAGCCTTTTCTGGTGGCAATTAAGAATGCCTAGAAATGAACTCTATGAGGACTAGGTAGAACCTTTTAAGCATATTTCTCAAGACCAACCAGTGAAGCATGGACTTCACACAGTAGGGCTGCTTTCCTACAGTCCAGACTTTAGTCAACATACTGTAAAGCCAGTTTTACCAAATAATTTCAATTGAAAGTAGCGAAGTCCTGCTGGAAAAATCACTAGATGATGCTAAATGATGCCATGTACTAATTTGTACATTGATTACATCATCACGTAGTCAGCTGTAACTAACAGCAGACAGAGAAAGTGGTGTGCATACAGCAACTGGCATCAAGTCATTTCTGCATATATGAGGCTGAAGCTGGGGGGCGGAGCCAGTTGCTATACAGGCCATATTTTCTTATAGCTGTTCTTCTGAATCTCCAGTATTTAAACCATAAAGGAAATAAGCATTCAATCTAACAGCAATGTTGTCTTAGTGTAATTCATTCATTCATTTATACACACCTTGCTCATTCACACCACAAAGCAATTTAAAGCAGCCAAATCCACCTCTCAGCATGTTTTTTTGGGAAGGAAACTTGTGTAGTTAGAGGACTGCACCAAAATAACTGTAACCACAGCTCAGAATTTAACCACAAACCCTAAAGCTCTAAAGCAGCAGTTCTGCTGTGTCACCCTGGTATGGCTCAGCCATCACTCACTCACTCACTCACTCACTCACTCACTCACTCACTCACTCACTCACTCACTCATTGTCTGTACCGCTTTATCCTGGATTCAGGGTCGCAGGGGTTCCAGGAGACTTAGGGCACGAGGTGGGGTACTTCACTGGACAGGGTTCCAATCCATCGCAGGACACACACACACACACACACACACACACACACACACACACACACACACACACACACACACACACACACACACACACACACTCATATGGTTAATTGGGAACGCCAATGAGTTTAATCTGCATGTCTTTGGACTGTGGGAGGAAACCGGAGTACCCAGAGGAAACCCACCAAGCATGGGGAGAACATGCAAACTCCATGCTCACAGACAGGAATCGAACTGTTATCACTGGAGGTGCCAGGCAACAGAACTAATCACTACACTACTGTGCTGTCTGACTCAGGTATGTAAAATAATAATAATAATAATAATAATAATAATAATAATAATAATACATGTTATAATATATGTATATAATATACAGTACCGGGAGCATCAAGCCACATCCCGGCAGAGATTTGTCCCTCTTCTAACACCCCCCAATTCCTCTAAATACATAAAGAAAGAATTAAATACTCTCATATTTGCTTTCTTAATAAATACAAAGCTCACATTTTTCATTACGACCCTGATAGTTTTCATAAGGACTAGGCTGTCAATTCTGCTAACTTATCTGACAAGGAAGCCGTTTTTCTGTCTGTACAACTCTGGGGTACTTTCTTTCTCCAAATAAGTGGAGAAACCCTCCTGTGCATCAACCCCAAATGAACCAAAATCAACAATCTGCATGTTTGACAGAAGCTGCATGAGCTAGTCTCATACTTACTGCGCTACAGTGTATCATTGTTGGAGCAGACTAACACTGACCGAAGCAGACCCCGTGTGATAAAAGAGTTTCGTTATGGACCTGAACAAATATAAAGACACAGATGTATGCACTTGCGTATTCCGATATACGTACACACATCTTGTGCAATAGATATATGATTCACTTTTAATGGACTGGAGTGGAAATGTTCATTATTCAAAAGTGAAATTATTCCTTTTCTAATTATTACCATATGTTCGACTTACGCGTATACGTCCTGGTCTCTTCAAACCCAAAGTCTTTATACTGTATCTGCTGATATGATTGGGAAGTACTTACTGTATATCACTATTCTTTATCACCAAATGAGACAATAACCTTTAGTGCTTATGGAACCCTTGAAGTCTAATTGAATATTGAATAGATATGAAATATATGCAGTTTCATTTTCCGCATCGACATTTCCTTATTTGCAGTTCAGACTGTTTTAGATTCTTGTGAAACCAAGTGCAACAGTTCTACTAGTGCTCGTGAGAAAATGAATGAATGGTATGAAGTGAGGCTGTGGGCTTGGGCTAAATAAGCTGTGGATTTACAGATCCGGTGACACTCTTGTCGGGTATTTATACAGAAGTTATACACAAGTTGATCCCTATAACGATCTGGTCCAATAAAGGTTTAACCCCAACAATGGTTAGGTATGTTAATTATGAGGGGCATTCAAGTCAAACCAGGTGATTCACTTCTTAAACGCTGGCCTCCCAGGAACTCCTTTGATGCCCCATACATGTGTTCTACGTACATGCGACAGGGAATAGCTTGGAGCGAAGGTCAGGACTATACGAGTGTGTGTGGCCGATAACTCCCAGCCGAGTTCCTGTAATGCGCAAGTGGTGTTGGTGAATGACTGTGTGTACATTTCCCACAGACAGATGCGTCTCTCCTGCATATTGGTGAAAAGTTATCTGTCGATTTTCAAGAATCAGGTGTTCCACTCGCTGCGTTTCCTAACGGCATGTTGGGAGAAAATTCAACACAAGTCCTTTTTTCATCTCATACCCAGCAGAATGAATCATTTTGGTTGGAATTTACCATTCAGTAAAGCAGATGGGGAAACCACAAGAGCTCCAGTCTGTAAAAATGTAGGGTTTTTAAATAACATTTGCTATTCACAGAAAACACAGCATGTTCTCAAAACGTGAATTTTCAAATGCATAATCACAAATGTAGCTTCCTAACTGATTTTAAGTGTGTGTGTGTGTGTGTGTGTGTGTGTGTGTGTGTGTGTGTGTGTGTGTGTGTGTGTGTGTGTATTTATAGAAATTCTATTTATACTATATTAAAAGGAAGACCAGGGGGAGGAATTAAGGATACTGGGGTCACAGGCAGGAAAAACTGCTGCCACAGATGTTTTATGATGTTTATGGTAGTAATTTTGCAGAAGTCATTTAACACCGAGCACATGACATACATTTTCTGATTTATGTAATGACCATCATACGATCTTGCTCATGTAAACCCCTAATTTCTAAAAATAGTGGTATACCTGTATACAATGGCTTAGCAGTTAGCACTGTCGCCTTGCAGCTCCAGGGTCTGGGTTTGATTCCCA
>JAAGKR010000635.1:85347-120347 GCA_011419295.1 Clarias macrocephalus | reverse complement strand
ACTGAACCTGGTTATACACCATAATATTAAGAAAAAATTTAAATAAGCCATGCTCATTTTTTTTTATTATTTTTTTTATCAAGCCATCTTCTTGCGTTTAGAAATGCTGGCGTGTTGTTAAAAGAGTTAGACTGAGCCTGGTATTGTTTTCCCTTAAAACCTAAATGTCAAAGAACCCAGACTCAGGTACGCAGCATGTGCCAGTTTTTGGCTGAGTGACTACTGATAAACTGATCCCATATTGTTAGAGGAATCAAAATGATTTAGTTTTTGTCTCCCTTCCCAGAGAAAAGCCAGCTACTTTCTTAGCTGCCATGACACAGTTGCCAAGTTCACTGCTCCAGATTTCTCTCCTGTCTAAAAGGCCTTTTTTGGGCCATATAAAGAGGGACCTTAAACTCATTACTGAGGTCATGATATCACAAGTGCCAGAGCTAGGCTTTTTTTTTTTTTTTTTTTTTGCCTTTTCATTGCGGTTGAGATTTTCCCTGATACTTTATTATTATTTTTTAAGTGATTTATTTCACTCTTAACATTTATTATAGCATTTCCTTTGTATCTGCACATGTTTCTCACTGTTTTATGCCTTAAGTTAGTGGTTAACATTGTCGCCCTGCACCTCCAGGGTCCGGGTTTGATTCCCAGCCAGGTTCGATTCCCGCCTCTGTGTGCAAGGAGTTTGCACGTGCTTGGTAGGTTTCCCTAAGACTCCTGGGATAGGCTCTCCCCCCCCACCCCCCCCCCCCCGACTTTGTATACACGATAAAGCGGTATAGACGATGAGTGAGTGAGTGATTTATTTCACTCTTAGCATTTATTACAGTACGTCCTTTGTATCTGCATCTCCACCCAGGAGTCTCACTGGTTCATGCCTAAGATTATATGTGTTTTTAATGCTGGAATAATTCATAGGTTTCAGCACGGTGGCTTACTGGTTAGCACTGTCGCCTTGCACCTTCAGGATCCGGGTTCAATTCCCACCTTGGGTCTGTTTGCATGGAGTATGTGTACTGTATTGTCTTCATGCTTGGTGGGTTTCATCCAGGTATTCCAGTTTCTTTCCACAGTCCAAAGACATGCAGATTAGGCTAATTGGCATTCACAAATTTCCTATAGTGAGTGTGTGTGTGACCTGCGATGGATCGGCACCTTGTCCAGGGTGTACCTCGCCTCCTGGGATAGGCTCCAGGCCCCTCACGACCCTGTATACAGTATAAAGTGGTTTAGATAACTTTTCACTTTATGCCCGAATGTTAATAGAGTCACTTCTATGAATGAATCAGAAAATTAATCCATATTCATATTCCGTATTTACAGTATCTTTTTCCCTCCTATTTATTCACTCTCTCTCACTCATCATCTATACCACTCAATCCTGTATTCAGGGTCGTGGGGGGCCTGAAGCCTATCCCAGGAGACTTGGGGCGGGGTACACCCTGGACAGGGTGCCGATCCATCGCAGGGCGCACACACATACACACACTCACACACTTATTTAATTCAATTCAATTTTATTTGTATAGCGCTTTTAACAATTGTCATTGTCGCAAAGCAGCTTTAAACAACCAAAAGAATTGTTTAAGTTTGTATGGAATATGAATGTGAATTAATCAAAATGGTCAGATAGCCCCTACACACTGCGGCCAATTTGGGAACACCAATTAGCCTAATCTGCATGTCTTTGGACTGTGGGAGGAAACCGGAGTACCCGGAGGAAACCCACACACCACGAGGTAGGAATTGAATTGAATCTACCTGGGAATTGTTAACTCCCATGCTAATCATCATGCCCGTTCTGCCATTATTATTATTATTATTATTATTATTATTATTATTATTATTATTATTATTGCTGTATTTTTGATGTGGCCATGTAATCATCAAAGCTTTAAACAGTTTTAAACATAAAACATAAGCACTGTGGTTATACGAAGGTTAGCCAGACACAGATACATTTTTCTTCATCTGTTGTACTGTTTTGCTTTAACATCAGTTCATTCAATCACAGCCAAAGGATGATATGACGTACAAAGCATTGCTGCAACACCAATCTCCCATTGGCGTTGACAAGTAAGGTGCAGTGTAACACTCTGAGAGCACTGGACTACAAGAGTGAGTCTGGACTTCTGGTAAACAAGAACTAGTAGTCCGACTTGCATAACACAGCTGGATAGAGGAGTCGCTGCTGGAAATGCGTCATGCAAATATGTCTTCATTAGTGTAACATCAAGGTCTGGTAACAAATAGCAGATACAGACCATCTGAATCTTTTATGGAAAGTTGAAACGGAATATTGTTGTGTAGACATATTGAAGGATATTACACCATGCGAATAAAACATCTTTATACAAACATCTCTAGATTAAGCAGGTCAGCTGACCTTTTTCCCCGTTTTGCGTACTTCCCGAAGAATCCTCTCCTTCTTCCGATTGTCCCACTCAGCCCACATCTCTGTGAATCACACTGAAAATTCAGGCACATTTGTGTGACATTTGTTTATTTTATTTTCATCAAAAGTTCAGGTTTTTTTGCAGGCCACACAAAACAGCCCTAACTTTTCTTCTACTACGCTCTAAAAAGTGGAAATTCCCCTGGCAATAGAGTAACTGCACATGATAGAAAGGTTGCGCATTGGAACAGATGTACTGTATGTTTTTTTCCCCTCTTTCTCTCTTTCAGTCTCCACCTTTGCTGTATAAAAAATAATGACTAAGGTGTTCATGTAGGAGTCTCTTTCGATTTATATAGACCAGACGGCTGTATTTCTTTCTCTTTTTTAAATTAGAGGACCAGGAAATCTCCAAACAGGCAATTGCAAATAAAACCACTGTGCTGGTTAGGGCTGGGATCCCCCCAAAGTTCCTTACTTCTTATGTGCTTTCTCATTTTTATTATTATTTTTAAACAAGTAATTACATTTTTTAAATATGCTTGTTTGGATATATATTTAATGCCAGTTGAAAAAATACCCCCCCCCCCCGCCATTCGGACAGGTTAAAAACAATAATGTAAACAACAGATTAAAAAAAAAAAAGAATATTAGTCTTGGTAGCAAATTTTGAAAGCATTCCTCAAAAATGCATCCTCTGCTTTAGGGACATCTTGATTTAAAGGGCAGCCATAACAGCCAAAAACAAGTGATCTTGCATAAGAACAATCTGCAAAGCCAATTAGCAATCATATGTTTATAAGAATGTTCCATCCATGGTGTTCAAAATTTGTTGATTCGTTACAAAAAAACAAAACTTGAACTATTAGCTTGAGTAAAACCTAGAACATAGTGACAACAACTGTTAGCAACATTTATATTAAAAACAACTAGAACAAAAACAATACAATAAAAAAAAGTTGATTTTTGTGCTGTTGGCTTAACGCACACAGTAAAATTATTGATCCATTCTTTACATGAACCCATTTTTAAATATTCCCTTTAGGCACTTTGCCGCCTGTAGCAGTAAAAGTGTTCCCATTTAATTACATTTTTCATAAAGAAATGAGGGGTGGTTCAAGACTTTTACACAGTACTGTACATCCCATAAATGACTTTATCAGCAGCAGCCTCATTTTCCCTCTGGTCTGTTCCAACCACTCAGCATTCAGCATCACCAGGATACTAATCATCGTCCTGATCATCTGTTATCATCTGCACCTGTTTCTCACTGGTTCATGCCTTAAATTAGATTTTTTTTTTATGCTTGAATGATTCATAGGTCACTGTATGCCTTAACAAACAAAAAACATTCTTCTGAAACTGCTCAGATACAAGAACTGGTCTGAAAATGAGAGCCAAGAAAGTCCTGAAGAAATTAGTCCTGAATAAATCAGGGGAGGCTCAAGACTTTTGTATATAGTACTCTGTTTATTTATTTATTTATTTTTATTATCATTGTTTAAGTTGCTGATATCAGTGTGAATGCTTACGGCTACAGTAAATGAAAGATAAACTGCATGAATAGCAATGAGTTTACACGTCCAACATCACTGCAGCCTAGTTAAAGTGACCTTCTGTCTGTTTATCCTTTGGCTTCGTACTGTACATTTATGCTGGGCTTCTAAGAAACGGTTAAGCCACCCACAATCCATGACCCTCTGGGCTCCCAGCTGGTCTCAATTTTCTGTCCAACATCACAGATGTTGCTGAGGACAAGCTCCTATTGGTCTTGGCTGTTTACACCACAGTTAATACTGTGAGTCATTTTTTTTTAATAAGGATCAGTAGAAATTTCATTACTTGGATGGACAGGATGATGCACACCATAGTGCCTCGTGTTTATGTCCACTGGGCTATTTCTTTTGATATTTATGTGTATTGACTGCAGAACAAAAATTTTATATTGTTGTATTATGAGTACATAATATTCCAGGGTTTTTGTGGGCAAATTAAATATCTAGCAGTTCAGCCGTGGCCAGATGTTTTGAGAATGACGCAAATATTTCATTTTCACAAAGTCTGCTGCTTCAGTGTTTTGAGATCTTTTTTGTCAGATGTACAGCATACTGAGGTATAATTACAAGCATTTCATAGGTGTCAAAGACTTTTACTGACAATTACTTTAAGTTCATGCAAATATTAGTCAATATCCTTCTTATTCAAGACCTCTGCAGTTCGCTGTCAGTCAACTTCAGGACCGGATCCTAACTGATTTTCATCCTAACAACAAACTGAGTTTGTTCAAATTTGTGGGTTTTTGTTTGTCCTCCCTCTTGAGAAGTGACCACAAGTTCTCAAAGGGATTAAGGTCTGGGAGTTTCCTGGTCATAGACCCAAAATCTCTATGCTTTGTTTTCTCGAGCCACTTTTAGTTATCACTTTCGCATTATGGCAAGGTGCTCCATCATGCTGGAGAAAGCATTGTTCACCAAATTATTTTTGGATGGTTGGGAGAAGTTTCTCTCGGAGGATGTTTTTGTACCGATCTTTATTCATGTCTGTGTTCTTAGGCAAAATTTTGAGTAAGCCCACTCCCTTGTCTGAAAAGCAACCCCACACATGACTGGGCTCAGGATGCTTTACTGTGTTGAGGACTGATGGTAGCGCTCATACTTTCTTCTCCAGACAAGATTTTTTTTCAAAATGCACAAACTCTACACTGGTGGTGCCTCAATCCAGCAGCTAAATCAACTTTAGGAGATGCCCTGAAGATTTCTTGGGTGCCCTGAAGATTATGGCTGGTTTATGGTTCAGCTTTGGACTGTAATTAGGTAAGTGTTAGTGCCTATTGTTTTGGTGTATAGCCAAGATCATCAATATTACATACAGATCAGCTGGTATTTGGTTGGAAACTGTTACACAGTGCAGCTGGATAATTCTAGCTCAGTGATTCTTGATGGTGCTGTAGCTACCAGTCAGAGAACATAATAAAAAAAATCCTCACTCACAAACATGCAGCTCACACATTACACTTCTACAGACATTATGAACAGGTTTTCTCAAACAAGGCCAATTCGGGTCCCAAGGGAGATCTCTTTTAACTTGACTTAATAGACTGGTTACTCACAAAAGGTTAAGAATCACCGGTCTAGATTGACTGCCATTTCCTGAACATTTGCAGTACAGGAAATTCTGCACAACCTGATACAAAACCTGCTCCTTCTAATAGAAGACATTCAGCCTCCTAAGGATGTGTAATTCCCTAATGACTTGCTACTATATCTAGACACACATGTTGTTGTTTGTCTTTTGGCTGCTCCCCTCAAGGGGTCGACACAGCAGATCACTGGATCCGCACACAACTTGGCCCAAGTTTTACACCGGCTGCCCTTCCTGACCCAACCCTCTCGTTTTATCTACGCATTGCATCGAATGGCTATAGTTTGGGCATTGGGTGGGAATTGAACCCAGGCCTTTCACATGGCAGATGGGCCACCAATGTCCATATCTAGACCCACATGTGGACTAATATAATATCCTAGATAAAGATTTGATATGCATGTTGGTCAGCACTTTGGCCTCGCACCTCCAGGGTCGAATCTGGGATTCCTGCCTCGGGTATGCGTATGTGAAGTTTTAATGTTCTCCCCATTCAATTCAATTCAATTCAATTCAATTCACTCACCTTCTATACCGCTGTATTCAGGGTCACGGGGGGCCTGGAGCCTATCTCAGGAGACTTAGGGCACATGGCAGGGTACACCCTGGACAGGGTGCCAATCCATCGCAGGGCACAGACACACACATACACACACTACGGGCAATTTGGGAATGCCAATTAGCCTAACCTACATGTCTTTAGACTGTGGGAGGAAACTGGAGAACCCGGAGGAAACCCACCAAGCACAGGGAGAACATGCAAACTCCATGCACACAGAGACGGGAATGGAGCCTGGCCAGGGATCGAACCCGGACCCTGGCGGTGCAAGGCGACAGTGCTAACCACTACACCACCGTGCCACCCAATTCAATTCAGTTCAATTCAATTCAATTCAGTTTTATTTGTATAGCGCTTTTAACAGTTGTCATTGCTGCAAAGCAGCTTTACAATCAAAAGAAATTATAGAAGATTGTATCAAATGTGAATGTACAGTATATGAATCAAAATGATTAGTTAGGCCCTGATGAGCAAGCAGAGTGTGACGGTGGCAAGGAACCAACAGGAGAGTCAACAGGGAACCCATTTGGGTGATAACAGATAGCAGGGGCTGATCTGCAGTCATACTGTGTGTTAAGCAGCTGGACGGTCAATATAACATTTGATGTCTTTAAGTTAATATGGAGTCTAGTTTGTTATTGGAGGCTCAGGTAGATTGTAAGAAATTCCAGTCCTGAACTATCTGCAGTCACAAGTTCTCAAGTCAGCATCAGCCGAGGCCAGGACCATCTGGGTGGTAATGTGGAACCGTTTCCAGTCACCACACGCATGCCAAAAAGACCACACTGAGCATCCATGTGACGAGATCTCCAACCAGCGCGGCACCAGAAGTGGGGCACCAAGATGAGTGTCGTGTAACTCAACAGAGAGAGAGAGAGAGAGGAGAGAGAAGAGAGCAGAATAGAAGGAGAGATGTACTGTATAAGATGAATGTAAATATAGTGTAGAGTGCAAGCAGGGACTTCACCGTCAACAAACCTGAGTGGTCATTGAGAGTGGGGAAGACAGAATCTAAACATACCAGTTCACCATAATACTACAGTATACGTCCATGAGTCCCTCAGACTTCAACACTGAGAATGTGTCTTGGCCCCGGGCATTAAATCCCAACCCATGCTTGGTGGGTTTCCTCCGAGTACTCTGGTTTCCTCCCATAGTCCATTGACATGCAAATACGGGTATTTGGTGTTGAAAAATGTTTGTAGTGTGAGACTGATTGTCCAGGGTGTATCCTGCCTTGTGCCTGAAGTTTCCTTGGATAAATTGCCTATATATATTAATGTGTTTGTGTGTGTATGTGTGTGTGTGTGTGTTGGTGGATGGAGGCGGACGGACCTGGTCACAGATTTGTTTTTACACTTTGTTAATTATTTTGGCTTCATCTTTCTGGGGTAAATTTAGTTTGAGCCTCTGTCTTCCTTGTCGATACAGATACCAAGTCATTCATCACACCCTCTGCACTGCAAGCCTTCTGTTTTACCACAACAATAACCTCAAGCCAACCCAATTTTCTATATGCAGGGCCAATGGCGTCAACATTAATTGTTCTTGTTCTCTGTTGCGAGGGTGAGGTTTTCTTCTTGTGGTATAATAGAACTCCTCCTCAAAACCACTGCATGCAACATTTACATCAGCGCATTGCAACCCCCTTCCCTTCCTTTGTCCTGAAACTTTAAAGTAGGATATTTTATGGTATGAGGTTACATTCTGAAAATTAGCATCTTTCTTGGCCACCGGGGGATGAAGCTGCATCGTTTCCACTAAAGCTATTTGGACAGGAGACCTGAGTGGCTTGGACTCCCCCAAGATCAATACAATACCAGAGAGAAATCTGGCAAAAATATCTACCCTGCAAGGATGAAAGTGAGTCACCAGTAACTAGGTCATAAAACTACAGGAAGGAAAAGGCCTTGCCTGGAGTGCCAAATCACTTCCCAGCCCATCCCTGTCGCTGACAAATCAAACAGGAAGACGCTTTAAGCCAAACCTCATAAGTGGGCACCGGTCCAGTCATGATACTTGGCACAAAACCACAAACGTAACAAGTGCTATAATGACTGATTATTCTTCGTTGCCAATTTATAATTATTTCTGGCCACAGCATTAACAAGATCTGAAAAGATCCATAAACTAAAGGGAGAAGCTACTAGCACAGCTGCTCGCCTCATTTAAAAGGAAGGATTGTTCAGGTTGTGTCAGGGGAAGAGACCCAGCACACACAGCATAAGGGAACAATCATGGAGTAGATGGAGTGGGATGGAGACAGTCCTCAAGAAGCCCACTTAGAACTCGCACCATGGATTCACCGTACTATCTCTTGATTGCTTTTAAGTTGCAGTTCAGTTCCTTGGATGGCATGTTTTACCACTTCAACAATAACTTGAGACGCTCAAGTTATTGAGGTTTAGACTGCCAATGTCGTGTCTGCTCCTGCGATTAGATCTGAATTTGAATTTTCTTTACACAAGAGGCTTATCCAGCGTCTTCAAAAAGTGCTTTAACACATTTTAGGGTTGGGGATGTCGGCTATAAAGTATAACAGACACTTGATGTGGGTGGGTCTATTCCTTTAGATTTGCACTTGTATTTATTAAAAAAAATAATGATAATAAATATGAAAACTGGTGAACAGAAGCAAGACAGAAAACACTTTTAATTACAATTAATGACCACACCGGAATGAAGTTTACATTATTTGTTTTCAAAGATTTTTGCCAGGTCAGATCTGGAGAGTTGAGACTAGTTAAGAGTATGACGCAAGTCACCTCTACCTCCAAGCCACAAACAGATAAGCATTATTTACAGGTAAGATAATGATGTTAAAAGGCCATGTTTGATCGTCAACAGGCAGCTGCCATGCACATCCTCGTTAGCCTAGGGCACGATACTTTCTTGTAAATGCCTGCACCTAACTCAAACAAGGCTGTGAGTTCAGACACAAGGTCCAGACCAGAAGGTAGCTTTCAAAGTAATAATAATCAGCAGAATTCACAAAAAATAACATAATTTCAAATCTGAAATCAGAAAATGAAATCCAAACTTGTGTCCAAATTTCGACTGGTGTCCTAAACACCATATTCTTTTAAAATGAAATGTGAAACTTGTCTTTTGTGTGTGTGTGCGTGTGTGTGTGTGTGTGTGTGTGTGTGTGTGTGTTTCCCCTTTGTAAAATAAATGTCATTTTAATCATATGGAAGATGATTTGGTCCACGATAGAAATATGTTTGAGTTCTGTATTCTTTCACAGAGAATTTTGTGACTAAAGTCAGAATTTGGAGGGGAAAAAAAAACATAAATAAATAAATAAATAAATAAATAAATAAATCTGAATTCTGAGATACAAGACAAAACCCATTTTTAAAAATGGTCTGCCTCATCCTGTTCTGTACAAACACTGGGTGTCACATAAACAAAATGGGGCTTTTATACAAATAAGCTTTGATTTTGTTTCAGGATCTACAGTACAAACGGTTGCATCCAATTATCACGCCAACCCCTCCTTCGTCTCCCGGATTGTCTTATTTATAATAAGTCAAGTTGATATCACGGTTTCATTTTTTTAAAACTGGAAAAGTTTCAGCACAAATTCCACCATCCACTTCTCATTTTTGAAAGAAAAAAAAAAAAAAAACGCCCCACTGGTTTCTAACACATGTACTAGATTTTAGCATGCATGACAATGACTGGAAATGTATCCTGGCGAATAAGGCACATCATGATGTTTCTATTTCTAGAACAGCTCTGGCCAGCAGTATTCCTGGAAACTAACAAAGCACTTCCTAAACCAGGAAGTGTCAACCCAGGAGGAAGCAATAAAGTGAGGAAATCTACGTCACAACTGTAAAAATGCCTGCATCAGAGGAAGTATGAACCGCCCTTGTGAATCAGCAGCACTATTACATTAGTCTGCAGGAAAAGACAATTACAATGTGCTAGACGGTTTTTTTTTCTATGGTGATGTAAGTTCCTCTGATATCACGGCACTGTGAGTTACCCTGTTGTCCTACTTTCCCACCAATGTTGAAAAACTGTTTTTTTTTTATTTTTATTTCTTGTTGCTAAAGTTTCTTGTCAGTTTTGATAAGTGTTGAAAAATTACAAATCTGTTTGCACTCAGACTCTAAATTACTGTAAGTGGAATTATCATTCAGTTATAATAGTATAAACCTGGGGTATTCTGACTGGGGATTTGGTGAGTCTGTTTGATCTTAAATCGCTCCCCAAAATTCTTTCAACATTTCTTTCAATGAATTGATATACTGAAAGATGAATGCTTGCAATCTAAACCTCCCGCTACACTTAAAATAGGTCTTTCTTAAATTTGTAGTGTAAAAGTCATTTAAGGCAACTCTTATACCCTAATTAGGGGCAGCCTTCATAACTGCTGAGCCTTTGGATCATGCACATGCAAAGACATATGGATGTGCGCATGCGGGCCATTTCAGAGGACAGATGCATCCGTATTAGACCACAGGACATTATATATGTGAACCATCATGACACGCAAATCCAATCTGAAAAAAAGATGACAAGATGCCCAAGATGACAGTGATGAGCAGTGAGGCTGGTTTGTTGAATGCAATAATTACTGCAGTCAGTTATTCTGGTTTCTCATAAAAATAACCCAAATAGTAACATTTACAAAGATCAAATGTGTAGTAAATAGACGTCTGACCTTAAGGAGTCTTTGTGGTTAACACACCATAATTCTCTTTCCTAGCCGGCACTGTTTCAACAACAACAACAACAAAATGAGCCATTTGAAATGGATGGAGAGCTACTCTTTAGATTGCACAAACACAAATTATAGATTTGAATCCCACATGTATGTACTGCATTGACACAGGCTAACTAAGCTTCTTGACTTTTTAAATTAAATAATATATATATATATATATATTTAAATAGTCCACTTTAATGATTATTTGGAAGTGAATTTCTCAATATTGTAGAATAAAATCTATGGGATAACAATATACAACCATATCATACAATATAAATAAGGAAGCATGGCTGCTGAGTGGTTAGCACGGCCCCGTCACACCTCTCAGCTCTGGTTGGTGTTTCCATGCTTTCGCCTTATTCGGTGGGCTTCCTCTTGTGGCGCCGACTTCAATTTAAAATCCAAAGACATGTGTTGTGGGTTGTTATTGCTGTTTTCAAATTGCCTGTGTGAGTGTGTGCTTGTGCCCTGTGATGGGTTTCCTGGGTTAAGCTCCAGACCCACCTGCACCCCTATACAGGACAGACCATATAGATGATGGATGGATGGATAGAATATAAATCATACATGTATTCATAAAATCAATATTTCGTGTGCTGTGCTCTACTCCAGTTGGACACACAACCTTCCGATCAGCAGTCCAACATCTTAACCTCTGAGCCACCCCACACTTTCATTAGCAGAACGATGATTTTCTCAGACAGACCTATATATTTGGTTTCCTCATTTATATTTCTCCCCCATGAGTCATTTCTCTTACTCCCCCATACTCGATGTATGAGGTCTATTACGCAAAACCTTTTTTTTTTTTTTTTACATTTAACTACTTGCTAGTGTGCTTTCATGATGTCTTGCAACCAAGAAGATTTTAAATGTAGAAGGCCGTGACTGAAATGAAAGGACTGATTAGATGAATGATTAGAAGAAACTGTCTGTAAGAAACCTTAAAACTGATTCACCTATGGGACGAAGCCATGTGATGTGACGTGGGCTTTGATGAATCTGAAATGTGGCTTGGCCTTCTTAAGCTTTGTCTGAAATATATTTGTTGATCAACACACACTCTTGATTCAAATTAACCTGTCGATGTGAACGTATTCAGTATTTGCGTCTTGGTTGTCATGTTAAACCATCAAGACCATCAAAACACTCATGGTCTGCAATGGGTTGGCACTCCATCTAGGGTGTACCCTCGTGCCCCAAGTCCTCTGGGATAGACTCCAGGCCTCTTGCGACCCTGTAGGGGATAGAGGCCCTTAATCCTTAATACCAACATAGTAAACCCAACTTTACTCTCCTGTACCAGGTGTTATTGGGGATGTCTTGCTGAAAAGTTCATTTTCTAGCCTTCCAGCTTCCAGTTCCTGGGATAGGCTCTGGATTTACCGTGACTTTGAGTAAAATAAAACATTTACTAAGAATGAATGAATGTATGAATGAATCTCATAGTCGGTGGCTGTTGAACATTCTGTGGTGCAACCAGCTTTTGGCCTGCTGGATTATACTACACTGCTGTTTACATTGGTAGGTGATGCAGAACCTACAGGGCTGGTGCTGTAACCAAGCTCATTGTGAAATATTTGTCGTGTCACAGCTCGCCCAAGGATCCCCCTGCATTCCTGGCACAATCCCTGACCTGTCTACTGCTTTAAGGTTTAGACTACTGAGAGACACAAAGAATCCTGTCTGTCATCAGTTGGCATCGAGGCCCTACGTTGTGAGCTTAGTTTCCTGGAGCAGGTGGAACTAGGACCGTGATCATTGCAACTCTGTCTTCCTGCTCCAGGTCTGCTGAGCTCATTAGTGGCTGTTGACAGAGGGGATGGGCCGGGTTTCCTGCAGAAAGGAAGTCAGCTGTGCAGAGGAACTCACATTACCCTTGGAGGGTCCATGCCCATGCCTAATTTCCCTGGCCTAGACGGGATTTGATTATTGTGTCACTTAAATATCACTTTAACATAACGTTACACTCGGATGGGAGGAAAGGAAACTACAGAGCAGGAAGTGTAGTAAAGAGTAAAAAGAGTAAAAAAAAGAAATTAACTATATAATTAAGAGTTTAGGATTGGAAATATATTTTATGTCACATTTTGGGGTTTGATGAATCAGAGAAGGGATGCCAGCTGTTTTTTTTTTTTTTTTTTTAATTTTTAATAATCAAAGTGTCCAGTTTCTAGATGTATTAGCATAGAGTAATGAAGTCTGTCTTCTTCTTGGGGACTGTGGTGCAGCAGGTAGCGGTCAGGGCTTGAGTCCTGAACTCGACGTTATTGGTAATATATGTCTCTGTTTCCTCCCACCACTCAAATGTGTCTTGTAGGTATTTGCACTTGCACTGTAGGACTTCTCTAAATTGCCCCCTTGAGTGAGTGAGTGTGTGAGTGCATGTGTCTGATGTCCTGTGATATTGGTGCCGCATCCTCTCACCTCAAACTGAGTAGTTCCAGACTGGACCCTGGAGCCAGCATGACCCTGGTTTGTTACAGATCCCCAAGAAGCTCAAAGTGCAGTGTTTTATTGTTATTACCAACAGTACAAAGGCAAGCCTATACATGCTAGTGCATGGGCTCTCCAAGTTTGCTTTTTTTTTTAACCTTGTTTTGGACTTGAAAAAGCGTTTAATAGATGGGTAAGTATATCTGCCTCGGGTCTGTGTGCACAGAGTTTGCATGTTCTGCCCGTGCTTGGTGGGTTTCCTCCTACAGTCTAAGTCTAACTGGCATTCCAAATACCAAATTGCCAGTAGTGTGTGAATGAACATTTGTAGTTATTACAGTATGTGTGTGCACTGCATTGGATTGGCATCCCATCCAGGATGTACCCTGCCTCGTACCCTTGGTCTCCTGGCGTGGGCTCCAGGCCCCCCTGACCCTGGATACGGAATAATGTGGTATAGACAGTGAATGAGTGATCCTGTAATAACCATGGTGCTAGAAAATGTGTCTTTAGTGAACAGGTAAGCAGTTTTTGGTTAAATATTGATTTGGTAGGAACTTTAGCTCCACACACTGATACGTTAATATTGGAATTTAGGGTTAAACAGTTCAGCTTTCTCGGGTATATTTTGAACTCTCTGGCAGGCAAACAGAGGATCGCTGGAATATTTGTCTCCTGTTTGGGAGCACTAAGTTCACTTTGTTATGTAACTCAGGACCATCTGTCCACTTTGGGCAGTTTAACTGAGTAAATCGTTAGTATATTAGCGCACCTTTAGGGTAGGTGCTACGTGCTACGTATAACCGACACAGGCATCATACCACGATTGGAAAGGGTCAGTTATAGATTTAGCAGACAATATGACACAGTAACGTACTTGAAAGTCTCATCTTACTGAGTTCATATCCACATGTGCCTGGAAAGAATTTTTTTTCGCTGCACAATTGAAACATTTTCTACAGTTGCATGTGCATACACTGCAGATTTACAGTATATGTATATATATATGTATATCAGTATGTAAATTCTGATAAATAGGTAAATAGGGAAAATTAAGTGTTTATTCTCATTATCCAGGGAATATATTTATTTGGGCTAACTGTAGAGGGCACCATGGCTCTTCATGTTCATGTGGGTATCTCCTAAAGAGAAGAGAGAAGTGAACTGGTTCAACGTTTCTGTGTGGGCAGTTCTCTCTCTCTCTCTCTCTCTCTCTCTCTCTCTCTCTCTCTCTCTCTCTCGTGCAGGGTATTGACGCATGCAATTCTTAGAGGGCTTCTGCAAATTTTTATGGTGTCCTGTTCCATATGTGCACAAAATTTAGGTGGTAAAATCCAGATGGAATCTTAAAAAAAAAAAAAAAAAAAAAACTTAAGCAGAACTATAAAGACGGCTAAGATAAACTCTTAGAAGTAAAGCACAAGGCTTCCTGATTTTCTGATGAAATTAGATGCAATTCCATTCAAATCAAATCAGCAGCTCGGTCGCTGTAAGCACCGAGGTTCAGGGCAGGCCATCTTTTAGGTGGGTAAACATAGCACTGAAGATTTCCCTCTGCTTCGTTCATCCAGTCGACAGAACATAATCTCCCACTAATGCATTTACTGTCAGTGTTTGAGTAAAATCTTTTACATGTTTATGTCCCGTCTTCCTCTTGGATGCAAATCAACTCATTCTGGATGAGCTGAAATAACAAGCAGGACGGGGAGGTCGTGTTCGGGGAAGGAACGAGGACGAATCCGACGAGGCTGTCTGACATGTAGCCTCCTGTCCAACTGTCTGTCTAAAACTGGGGAGAAAGCATAAAAACTAAATTGACCTTTTTGTATAAATTTCCTCCGAGTCCAAAAAAACGTAGCCAGCTGCCTGTTTTCTGTTGAAGTCTGATCAATTTATCATGTTATTTTCTTTTCAAATAGACTGCTCCACATGTAACGGTCAGGGGTGAATAACATGAATTATAAATTCATTGGAAATGTAGAGTTTTATTCTTTTTTTTTTATTTTTTATTTTATTTTTTATTAATGCAGGTCTGACTTCTGTGATGAAAAGTGAAAGGTTCAAGACTGGCCAGCATCCAGAACCAACTAATTAACAAGCCTGTTCAGCTGCCCTGAAAATGAAAATGACATCATTGTTATTTTGGTCCTCTCAGTATTAACACAGCTGCTTTCTCTTTCCCCTTCCTCTGTTTAAAGTACATTTGCGCTTTTTTTTTTTGTCTTTGGATTTATCATACAGGACTTTGTATTCTCGAAATTCTAACATTCTTATTTTAATCTGGGTCTGTAACATCCTCTAGTAATGACAGCCCAGGGTTTTTATGGGCAGAAACGTAAAAGGCAAAAGGTCAACAGAAAAAGGTGTGAGGTCAAGATAGGTTCATGTCTTACGTAAGAATGAGGCCCTTGTGTGAGTTACGAAGGGCCTCGGTCTTTTAGGAATGTGTGCAAAAAAAAAAAAAGGCCTTCCTTCTGTCAACATATCCCCCTACCACACTGCACCTCTTCTCAAAAACAAATGAAACGAGAATAAAAGGAAGTGTGTGTGTGTGTTTGTGAGCAAGAAAGAGAGTGAGAAATAAGGAAAAAGGCAAGAAATGTCAGTGTCAAGATGTGCATGTTTGGAGCATGTGTTAGGCAGATGTGAGCAGTGATGGAGAACACACAGGTCTTGGCACTCTTATGAGCGCTATGATTTCCTATAAGAAAGATAACATACAGTACAGGGCACACTAGACACCAGAAAATAACATCATGTTAACACAAAGGATTAAAATTGCAACATGTCATATAGAAGGAAAGTAAATGAGGCATAGTCAAAACCATTTGAGAAACACAGCTAGCATTTAATATATACACTGTGATGGCTTGGAAGCACGTTCTGCATTTTGCTGCTCGCTCGCTCGCTATCCTGCTACAAGCCTGGAACTTGGGGGACACCCTACATGGGGTGCCCATTCATCTCAGGTCACAAGCACACTGACACACTCGCTCACACACTATGTGAGTGTTTCCATCCATCCATCCATCCATCCATCCATCCATCCATCCATCCATCCATCCATCCATCCATCCACCTAGCAACCTCTGTAGTCCAACTGGAGACTGTGGACGCCAGTGCTGACCACAGGAGGCCACTGGTGACCGTTGTAAACTGGAAATTTGGGAACGGCAGTTAGCCTAATCTGATTGTTTATGGATTGTGGGAGGAAACCGGAGAACCCAGAAGAAACCCACCAAGCATGGGGGAGAACATGCAAACTAAACCCAGGACCTGGAGGTGCATGGCGACAGTGCTAAGCGCTAAGCCACAGTGTTGCCATGAGTAAGTTGGATTTTGCCAGTTAGGTCAAGATTTTTTAAAATTGATTTCTTTTTTTATCCATTTCAATAATTTAGGTACATGGCCACTGCTAAATGAAGAAATGATAGATATATATATATTTTTTTCAAAGATATTTGATTACTTTTAGTATTTTCAGATTGAACAAATGTGTAGTTAAGGGATCAAATGTACAAAATGATGATTTTCATTAGAGGGCAATTTTAATTGCTGTTATATTGTCATCAGCTTGATAAGTTGTCAAATGTTATGGCTTTAGTGGTTCTAAAAAAGAAGTTTTGCCTAATACTGTATTTTTTTCCTTTAGTCTTGTTTCTGGTTAATTGTATTACAATATTAAATGAGAACTTATATTATTTATTTGGTGAACATAACAGTTTGGAATAGTAAGTTACTCTGATGCTTTTTATGTTCTACTTTTTCATGTGGTCTGTTTTAAGATGCTAATTTGTTTTGAGGTTATGTACAATTATGTTAGTAAAAAAAAACAACAACTTTGGATGTGATAAGTTCATGTCTTTTTCTTTCTTTCAGAAAATCATTGCAGAACATTCCCAGGTGGGGCGGATACCATCCAGCCCTAACAGGCCAGGCCAGGCTTGCACTGCCCCGGAGCACCACCTGGACATCCAATATGTTGCAAGAATACATTGCCACATTGTGTTCTTTTGGCACGGACCTACAGTAGGCTTCTTTTTGAGGATGTTATGAATATGAGTGGCATGAGCAAGGGTGAATCTTGGAAGGTACAGTCTAATTCTATCATGTGCAGGAACGATTACCCACTGAGGATGAGTCTTGGGGAAAATAAAGTTTTGAGGAAGTGGAAACCATTAGGATATCCATGTGGGAGTAGCAGAAGATGAGTCAGAAGAAGAGAAAGCTCCAAGTACAAGTAGAGCATCAGGATGAGTCAGGCAGATCCGGAGGGCAAAAGTGGATCTGACAGCATCAGGCAGCAGGGCGTGCAGCTTGACTGAGAGTGAGAGCAGAGATTATTAGGGGTTATTATTGGTCTTATTCCATAGTGATCTAAAAGGATGTACGCTGTGATCAAAGTGCAAGCAGGAACTCCTTCAAGTTAAGTAATGACAGTGTAAATAAAATGAAGAGCTAGAAGGGAGCATAGGCACGGGGCACCCTGGCACATAAAGCAACAAGAGGAATAAATCATCAGAAAGTCATTTTACATGGAGACAATTTTGTGTGGATAAAACAGAGAGTGTTCACTGGAGCATGTGTATGTACTGTACCTACTGAAACATACAGGAAACAATTCAGTTTGCACTTTTTTCTGCATCATGTGATGAGATTCAAATGAATGTTTCTGATATGAAAGTCTATCCTATATTATTTACACAAGCTACAACTAATAATCGCCGGAAGCTCTTTCATTGAAGGAATTCGGTCTGGGCTTAGGTCTGGAGCCTCCTTTTAATATATTTAATATTTTCTGTTTCACTTTTGTTTTATGTACAGAAGCTGGACAAAGGTGACACAGATAATGACCAAGAGTGTTCAGTATGTTCAGAGAAAATTCATCACGATTTCTCAGAAGTGCATGATTTGGCAGTTCCGTTGATATATTTTTTCAAATTAATTTCCAGATTTTTTATTTCTGTAAAGCTGTTTTGTGACCAACTAAAATCTAAAATCAGTCACCAAACAGGCCATGTCATTGGGAGGGTATGGTCAACAGTCAGTATGGTGAGGTGGCCTCACTCACTCACTTACTCACTCATCTTCTATACCGCTTTATCCTGTATGCAGGGCCGCGGGGGCCTGGAGCCTATCCCAGGAGACTTAGGGCACGAGGTGGGATAGATCCTGGACAGGGTGCCAATTCCTCACAGGGCGCACACACACACACACACACACACACACACACACACACACACACACACACACACACACACACACACACACACACACACACTCATTTACATCCTCATTAACGCACCACAGGCAATTTTGGGAACACCAATTAGCCTAATCTGCAGGTCTTTGGACTGTGGAAGAAAACCGAAGTACCTGGAGGAAACCCACCAAGCACGGGGAGAACATGCAAACTCCATGCACACAGAGACGGAAATCGAACCTGGCCGGGAATTGAACCCGGACCCTGAAGGTGCAAGGCGACAGTGCTGTGAGGTGGCCTAAACTACATTTTATGTACGTGATTGTTATACAAGTATGACATGGCTGCTGAACTACAACATTTTCCAAATCTTTGGGAAGGATTTCTGTTTCTATTTAAATGTATATATTTAGGGTCCAAGCACTATAAGGTGCGCAGGACCCTCTTGTTTTCCTAAGGATTATTATATTTTTTTCCCACCCTTTGAGACTTTTTGGGGGACTTAACATGCTCAAAAACTCATGAAACTTGGCAGACAGGTTGGAATCTGCTGCCATCAGGATGCCTGAGAGTCTTGACTCAACTATTTGGCCAGTTATTTTGGGTCGTTTGCAAACACGCACCCGATGGATTTTGATATACTCCTCCTAGGGAAATTATACAATCGCTACCAAACTGGGCCAAAGAGGTCTAAATACATTGAGGATGCAAAATTGCGGAGGGATTTTTGATAACTCAAACGGGCCAGCCATGATAATGTCTTAAACGTACGCCGAAAAATAATTAATAACTTTCTGTGTGGCATTATATTGAGTGACATTATATTCAGTGACACGTTCAGTGACATCACATTCAGGAACATCAGCGGCCTAGTGTTCGCACATACACATCACAAATGTTAACACACACACACACACACACACACACACACAAACACATCTCACACACACGCACACACTAACACACACATCACTAATGTTAATACACACAGCATGTTAATACCTCACACCATACATACTTTTTCGAGGTCTTAACACACTTGAATAACACATGTTGTGCGGTGTGCCCGGGGTGGGAATGGCACAAGGTGCTTGGGCCCGTCATCGTTGCTTTCAACTATATTTCATGATTGTTTTTTTTTCTTTCTTGTCATTAATTTTTTTTTTATAACTGTTAGTTTAAAAGTTAGTTGTTAGTTTAGAGTTAAAAGAGTAATTAAATTAATTGAGCTACAGTAGTAGTATTTGTTTAAGAAAATACCTACCTCAAGAGGTATCAGACGTAGTGCCAATATTGAAAGGATTCTAAAAGCACCACTCTTGTTGTACAGTATAATTAATTAAATGTTGCATTTAACTTTACTCTTTATTTGGAAGGGACACTTCAGAAAAGTGAACATTTCTGAAGATATGACAAGTTTTTATTTGTAGCCCCTGTAACAACTGTAAAAAATATAAACATTACATTATACCATAAAACTATATTATAAAACATACAAAGATAATAGTGATAGTACTAAAAGTGATAAAGATATCTAATATAAAGTTAGTCAACAAAACTAATTAGAAATGACATACACAGTTCAATAAGTCAAAGTTATACACTCACTCACTCATCATTACATACATACACTATACCGCTTTATCCTGTACACAGGGTCGGGGGGCTGGAGCCTATCCCAGGAGACTTAGGTGGAGTAGACCCTGGACAGAGTGCCAATCTATCGCAGGGCACAGACACACATGCTACCCGGAGTAAACCTACCAAACACGGGGAGAACATGCAAACTCCATGCACACAGACCAGAGGCGGGAATTGAACCTGTTCTCTGGAGGTGCAAGGCGAAAGTGCTAGCCACTAAGCCACAGCAATGCTATACAGAGACATCGAGAGTACTCAAACTTATTGTCACTTTCTACATTCTGGTAAGCAAGAGCACATACAATACGTTCCTAATATGCACATTTATGATTACAGAATTGGCAATATTTTAACTGAGCAGAAAACAGGTGTTATGTATTTATATTTCTTATATATCATGGTATGTCATTTCAGTCTTTTGTTGATGTTACAGGCCCAAACTGCTTTGGCTTTTCTGGAGTGAAAAGATCTCTTGTAGATTCTTTAATGGTGTTCTGCCACTTCATCCAAATGCTCAGGCTTCCTCTAAGTCACACAACAGCAGAGGCAGAGGATCGCTGTGTAAATGACCATCAGACTTCCAGTTGCTACCTTTTAAAAATTCCGCCCCGAAGGAATGCAAAGTCTTGTGGCATTGGTTCATGGGAAGTTCAACTTCTCTCACGCTCAGATTTTGATTCCGCTTTTTCTAAACCGTGGTGAAATTCAGCCCACCTGATTCACATTTTGGCTTTGCAGCTCTCTGCAAAATTACTGAGTCAGCCAGCTCCCTTCCCCCGCTGGAGAAGAGAAGTAGGTAAGGGATCTGTCAGTTTCTGGTAAAAGCACAAGAAAGTACTTACACTCAATAAAAGCGGTTAATGATATACCTGGGGTGGATTGACACATACCGGCTGCATAGTGTCAGATTTGAGGGACATAAAACTGGGAAAAGTGCCTTAAATACTGTGGCCTAAACTACAATCTTCAACTTTACTCATTAAGAGTCCTTCATAATTGTAATTCTAGGAGAGACACAGTGTAATCTTCCAAAATAATAATAATAATAATATAGATTTGACAGCCTATATACAGTAAGTTGCAAAACCTTTAACAATGAACAGATGCCCTATAGTGTAGGACATAGTACTAATAATCATTCCAGTCTTTCAGCTGCATTGTTTTTTGTTTTTTTGGAGGTCTGTTTGGAGCTCACCGAAGTCCCAAGTGCGACAGACATTAATGCTGTACGACTGGGTGTGCGAGTGTGTCTTTGTGCACAACGTGATGGTTGGGCACCCCATCCCGGGCATACCCCATTCAGGGTACTCCCTCCCCTGCGACCCTACACAGAATAATCAGTATAGACAAAGGAAGGATAGACGGTTACACATGTTCTCATAAACGCATACTATAAGACTGGAAGGACACACCTACATAGAAATATCTGGAAAACTGTGCATAGGCATGTATGGGTGAACATACATCATGAATATACAGGACAATGGATAAACAGGGCGTTGCATGTTGACTAGACAGGACAATAGAACAGTGTTTCATGGGAGGCCCAAGTGCAAGAAGTCTGTAAACAATTGAAGAGAGGTTTACCAGCAATATCAAGAAGTAGCAGCAAATAAAAAAGTATTGATTGCCTCAGGGAAGAAGCTGTTACTGAGTCTGGTGGTGCTGATATGGATACTCTGGTACATTTTTCCAGATGGCAGGAGCAAGAAGATTCCATGAGAGGGGTGGGAGAGTTCATTAAAAGAACACTGGTGGCTTTGTCGATGTAGAAGTCATTGGTAGGTTGGGAAAAACATCTGATCATCTAAGATGTTCACACAATCCACTGTAGAGAACTACATTTAACATTTATGGCATATGGCAGATTCCCTTTATCCAGAGCAACTTACAGAAGTGCTGTAAAATATCTATCAGTAAATACATTCTGGTTCTGGTTCACTTGGTTATACTGGGAGTACTGTAGGTCACTAGGTCACAGATTATTTCTGATCTGTTTGCAGAACTATCCAGAACTGAAATTCTTGACAATTCTTTGTAATTTGAAATCTATGACACAACGAACATCTCTGATGCACCTCATGAGTTTTAGATTGGATTGGAGACTTGGTTGGTTTGGAGGCCAGTTCAGCAGCCTTGGGGTCTTTGCTTGTTTGGCAGAAAGTGGGTGGGCTGTAGTGCACCGGGTGTTCTGCTGCCTTTCTCTCATGACCAGCACTGATTTTTATTTTTTGGGGGGGGGGGGGGGGGGGGTTGAGGGGGGGTATGGGCTATTTGTGCTGCATTGGCTCACCTCTGGAATCTGCCCAGAGGTACTTTGGGTACCTGTGATCCTGTCACCAGTATGCTGGTGTATAGTGTATAGTGTGATCAGTGATGTTCAGTTAACCTGCCAGTGTCGTTAATATTATGATCGATCGGTGCAGCATCTTTTAGAGCATACTCTTTAGTGATTTACTGCACAGAGTTGAATTTTGCCATAGGTTTAGTACCTAGTAGTGCACACTATTTAGCGGTTTAGTGCTCCTATTATTGAGCTATTTAGTAGTTTAGTGTGCAGTTTTGGATTTTAGTGCTTTTTAGCAGATATGCTCAACCCCTGTATCAGAAGTTATTTTATTATAAGTGCTCCAGTAGTCAACATCAATGTCAGCACTAAGCAAGGAATTCGTTATATAGTTGATCCATTGCACAGAGGCTCAAATATGGGAAAAATCCATTTAGTCTAAAGTTCAAATGCAGCTCCCATCCCAGACAGTGAGACAATGTACTGTAGATGGTGGTGAGGATGGAAGAGGAAGAGTTTTGCTATTCTCAAAGGAAGCAGAGACTTTGGTGTGCTTTATGATTGGAGCTCTATACAATCAGCGGCCAAAAATAATCTTGTTTTTTTTTCCTACAATGTTTTTTTCATTGTTGCTAATGATGCCCACAACTGCAATAACATTAGAAAACCTCATTAGTGATTAGAGCAGGACTTTGCTCAGCAGGGTAAGTCACATTGGACTGAGCAAATAGCCCCAATGACCACACAGTTTCAGTGAGGTGTTCCCAATCCTGATGATGGGACGATAGATTATCTTGACTATGTGAACCCTGTTGTCGGTTTTCTTTAATCATATTCCACAGGTATGCTGTCAGCTTCCCCTGGGTTAACTTTGGACATTCTGGAGATTTTCAGATGAAATGTGGTGTAGTCTTTCTTTCTGGCACACTGCTCCATGCTAACCATTTATAGAAATCATGTGTCAGGGAGTGAAGCATCTGGGAGTGAGACTATCTCTGAGTCTGAGATTGTCCAGGTTATTGTCAAGGCAGTGAACTTGGAGAAAGCAGTGGATGGTAAAGCTGGGTGCCTGGGTAAGTCTTTAGTCTAGCATGAATGTCCATCAATGACATACAGTTTGGAAGAAAGAGGTCGAACTGTATGCTTGGGCATAGATACAGTAAATCACTACAAAAGTAATAAATAAATAAATAAATAAATAAATAAATAAACAAATAACACCTAATTTTAGCTAATATTGTAGCTAAATCATTAGATGTTAGCCTGTAGAGTTTACTGCAAATTAGCTTGTGCTATTGCTAAGAGGGTGCCTTCAGTTGAAATTTGACACCACACATGAATGATGTACATGACATGATATAATCATATGTGATATATGAGTAATAATAATAATAATAATAATAATAATAATGGAAGTGGAATGGAAGTGGCCAAAAACAAATCCTTGCTAACCACTGTCTGTTGAGATCACTCTGGACTGGGAAATTATGAAAGCTTAAACAGATATTCAATATATGGTTTATATGTCATGATGCTAAGGATATGGTGTACTGGGAGGGACACACCAGTGCTCAAAATATTTCATGTCGTCAGTGTTAAAAAACCTTATCGTGGACGCTTGTGTTGCAGAATCTGAATTTCCGCCTCACTATACTAAGAAATGTAAACATGATGAAGTGATGCGAGAAAGGTAGGATCCACACTATTTTAAAATGGAAATGCATCACAACACTAAATGCATCCTGCCCGTTGAGTTCAAGTCTAAATAACACTTGAATGCTTGAAGGCTTTTTATCCTTACAAATAGGATTTTTCACAAAATAGTGAAAATGCACTATTTGCAATTCACTATAATACACAGCTCCATGGGTACTATATTAAGATGAAGGTCTGCTGTATAAAAATTGCTGCTCTTGCATCTTACATTCCTGGAGTGTGTGTGTGTGTGTGTGTGTGAGAGAGATGTGTGTGCGAGAGCTGTATGCTTTACTGGAATCAGAGATTTCACTCCCCGCAGTACCTCTCTAAGCTTCAGTAACACGGGCAGTGGAGTATTATAGTATGGCTGTGAAAAAATAAACAGAGGATATAGAGAACCAGGCTTGTATAGATCCTGCAAGAATTGGCTACAGGCCGCAATATACAGTACAGTAGACTGGCACAATGCTGTATTCTTCATATATATAAACTAACCCTGGAAAAGCCCTTCAGAAAGCCTTTCAATATCTGTATCTGAGCTCTATTTAATGGGATAAAATGAGCAAGGCAATTCAAATAAATATTTTCAATATATATAAATATATCATAAAGGCAGTGTGTCCTTCACTGTACCTAAATGCCATGTCCACTTGTTAACAGTCTGTGTTTTTGATCAGAATGTTGACGGTTCAATCCCACCCACTTCAAAGCTGAGACATGAATACTTAAGGCCTTTAAACATAAACGCCCGTCACACTCATCCATGTTCCCTCTGCATCCTCAAACAAGTGACTTAACAAAGTATGAACTGGTGCAATTTGGCAGGAATGAAGTAGAATCCAGTAATGATGTAGTATTGTCTCCCTTGACGTGGAGCTGCCGCACTACAGGAAGAATGTACTAAGGAGTAATGATGGCTTTGACAATTAATGGTGTAACTGACACTTCTTAAGGACTAACTGACGTACTACAAGTATGGCTTGTATGGATGCCGTTCTGAAGGAGCTGTCATTGGGATGTCACTGCAATGTTTGCTACGTCAATAAAGTTCTCCCAATGACCTCCTGAGGCTTGTGCCATGACCATCATAGGTTGGAGCCATGTTGGAGAAGATGACTTGACTTTAAATTCATATAATGTTCTCCTCATGACTACCAGTTTACAGAGGTGGAAAGTAACGAATGACGTTTACTCGCGTTACTGTAATTGAGTAGTGTTTTTGTGTACTTCTACTTTTTAAAGTAGTTTTTAAAATCTGTAATTTTACTTTTACTCAAGTATGTTTTGTTTGAAGTATTGGCTAAAAATCAATGCAAAAAATATTCTGCTTTGTATAAATGCTTGGTTGCGCTCGCGTGAGTGTATCGTGTCCTGGTCGCGCGCCGCTCCAGACTCTACTCCGGGTTTTCTGACTGTCCTCACATCTACCTGACCTTCCACACGGTCGCTTCCGCCCTGAGAGTGACGTCATCAACCAGCGCCACCATATATAAACGTGGGAAGAGGAAAGAGACTTTGACTTTGATTATTGCTTTGGTTGGTCTTTGTATATATTTGTAGATAATTTCACTGTATGTTTGTGCACTCAGCAGTAGTGATGCGGCTGGCATTTATTTTGGGAGGGGGGGATTTATTCACTGTTTTTGGTTTAGGGAGTCAGGGAAGGTACCTGTATTTTTGTTTTTGTTTTTTTGTTGTTGTTGCAGGTAATCGAGCTACTAAATATAAATACCGTTTAGTTTATTATTTTCGCAAGGGTCCACCCTGAATCTGATCCTCTTCCCGCTGTAAAAAAAAAAAAAAAAAGTAATTTCAAATGGCTGAACACAATGATAACATTATGATAACATTATGAGTAAAATGAGTGTCATGGCTCACCCTGCTCTTTGACATGAGATGCAAATAATTTTAACTTAATGAATTCAATAGAAATTTATTTGTAATTTATATTGTATAATAATAATCCGATTTGTATTAACAATGGATTATTGTTGCAAAGCAGCTTTACAGAATAAAAGAAATATGGAGATGAGTATGAAATGTGTGGGAAAATAGGTATAAATGAAAATGATCAGATTGTCCGAGGGTGACGGTGGCAAGGAAAAACTCCCTGAGATAGCAATACTAAGAAACTTTGAGAGGAACCACACTCAATAGGGAACCCATCCTCATTTGTATGATAAGGCATAGCAGGAATTTGCAGTCATACTTAGGCGTCTGGAAGTTCACTATAACAGAAGAGGTTTTTAAAATTAATATGGAGTCCACTTTCGCTATTGAAGGCTCAGGTACAATACTGTAGGAGTTCCTGTCCTTAACCTATTGAACCACTACAGTCACAAGTCCTCAGAGAACTGCTGTCTGCATCAGTTGGGTCCAAGACCATCCTTATGGTAAAGTGGAACCACTCCTAGTCACCACATGCATCCCAAGCAGACCACAAGGCCTCCCTGTGATGAGATCTGCAACCAGAAGCGGAGCACCAGAGCATGTCCAGAGGTCGGGGGGGGGGGGGGGGGGGTCTGGATCACTGGGAGCTCAGGTGCACCAACTGCTCAGCAATTGTTTGTAGTTCTTTTTGCACTGGGCAATTCTGTATGCAACTTTGAATGAAGCAATTTGTGCTTTGCTGTCCACTGATCCAGATTTTACTATGCGATTCTTCTGCCAGCTTTCTTTCAGAGAGGCTTATTAATGTGACTGGGGTGTGTTGTCTCTAAGTGTCTTCCTAATTTATTGGGTCTCATGCTGCCAGCGGTTTAAGCACAAAACACATACGGGTCTCACCTCTGCCCCCACCATTCCCACCATGAATCCAAGCGCAAGATAGGCTTCATCATATTTTCTTTTCGGCTGGCTTTTTGGTCGATTAGGCTGATAGTCCTGAATCGCCTGCTTTTTCGTGGTCCATGTAACAAATGTATCCATTGATGTTATTCTGCCCACTATGTACGCTAGTGACCCGGTTTGTGACCGCGGTAAAGACCGTGGTAAAGTTACTTTTATATTCGCATCTCCGGCTTCAATAGCTGCGTAAATAAACCCTCGAATAAGATACCCACATATACATATATTATTTCCTCTCTACATTGTCTTTAAGCTACACCCGCCTTTTTCTCGATTAAGCGCTTAAATTATACGTGTTTAAAAGCATAAACCCCATTTATTCTCTACTGTGCAGTGAATGATTTAGGGATCATCGCAAAATGCCGCACACCAACAAAAAGCATAGAATCTTCCCTTTTGTTCAGCGCCTGAAGGATCAAAAAGCAACTTTGTTGCCACACTGGAAACTAGAAATGCCAGACTAGTACTGCCTGATAAAATAAACATTTTTTAAACAAAAATACACAAACATCAGCATATTTACATAATTACATATACAATACAGAAAGTTTCCTTATATTGTTCCATTGCAATTAACATGTTGGTCGTTAAACCGTTATTGTTGCACTAAGGTTCCACTATTTCTCCCGACCGCCAACTGATGTTATTTTTCATTTACTTGTATTAAATGATCCATTTCTTTGTATGTGATTGTTTTGTTTTAAATGTACAATCTTCATTGTCAATAAAGAAAAGCATGAATTTGAACTAGGTATTTTCCACTAATTTCCTCACGTTCATTGCCCCCCACCTGTCATGTCTGTATTCCCCACTAGTGGGGCGCACTCCACACTTTGAGAACCACAGTGATTTAATCATACTAATTATTATGTTTATTATTATGCAATTAAATTTTACTCTCAGGTGACAGAGACGGTTGCAGGAAATGTTTTTGCTGCAACGACAGACAAAAGTTACAGTGATCAGCATACAGACTCAACAGGGAACAAAATCTTGACTGAGGTGTACTGTACAGAGGTTTCTGTTGGGCTTCTTGCTCTGGACATTGATGTGTACTTTCCCACACTTGCTTGCCGCACCTACACCACTCATCTACTGCAGGGGAGTCTGTAGGATTAGCATTCCAAAGGAATGATAAGGACTACTAGCTGACAACATGATCTTGAAGAGCAGAGATGTGGAATGTTTAAAGGAGTTTTGCTTCTTGACAAGGGTTTGGATAGATACTGGCCAATCAATGCAGTAACCATGCAGAAGCCTTCTGTCTTGTATCCATACTTCTAGAGAAATTGTTAAAGAAGATCAACAATCTGGAAGGACTTACTGTAGAGAATCAAATAAAGGAGTTGGCTCCTCCAAACGCAGCACAAGGGGCATTATGCTAACTGTGCATTATGCTAACTATATGGATAAAAAGAATTTGGCCAAACCTGCAGTGACATTGTGTCCAATTACATATACTTCAATATGGAGTTGGTCCCCCTTTTGCACCTACGGTATAACAGCTTCCACTCTTCTTGGAAGGCTGTCCACAAGATTTTGGGGTGTTTCTGTGGGAGTTTCCTGCCTGTTCAGTCTGTAGAGCATTTATGAGGTCAGGCACTGATGTTGGTTGAGAAGACCTGGCTCACAATCTCTGCTCCAATTCATCCAAAAGGTGCTCGATGGGGGTGAGGTCAGGGTTCTGTGCAGGCCGGTCAAGTTCTCCAACACTGAATTCATCAAACCAGATCAATGTATTTATGGTGCTTGCTGTGTTCGCTGGGGCACAGTCATGTTGGAATAAAAAAAGGGCTTTCCCAAACTGTTGCCAGAAATTTGGAAGCATAGCATTGTTCACGATGTCTTGGTATGATGACGGATTAAAAATGCCCATCACTGCAGATAAAGGGCCTGATTAACACCTGAATTCAATAATTCACAGGTTTGCCCAAATACTTTTGTCCATATTGTATATATACATAGTTTTGTAGGTCTGTAAATTCAAAGTAACATTTTCTCTGCATATTTGAATAAATATTGCTTCATATTTGTCTTATGCAGTCTGACAGTCTATTTTTTCATGTCTTCATGTTTGCTAGTTACTACACACCCAGATACCAAATCAAATTCCAAGTAAGCTTGCCAAGCTTGGCTATGAAATGATTCTGAACACCTGACTATAACTATAGAACAATTAGGCATAAAAGCAACAAATATTTTCAACAGATAGGCTACCTCCTGTGGTGGAAACTAGTGCCCCTACACATACTACTACCCCAGGGACTTTGATTGCACCTGGCATGGATTTTATCACAGATCTGCCATCTTTCCAGGGAAAGATCAGCATCATAGTTGTTGCTGACAGATTTTCTTAATCCCTAAACCTCATTATCCTGCCATGTCTACCTACTGCCTTGCAGCCTGCAGAGCTCTTGTTTCAACAAGTGTTTCGATACTCAGGCATCCCTGAGGACATTGTAAGCAATTAAGGGCTTCACAGGTTTCATGACAGAGTTTCATGGAGAACATGTGGTCTTGGTCTTGGACATTGACAATTGGTTTAGATACAGTGAACAGGTATGGGAAGATGCCCCTGTATACCCACGATCAGCAGAAACAAGTAATAAATGAAGCCATTGGTACATTGTCCCATTCATTGTGTTTAGGAGAATCAACAAGGTAACTTGCATACTAGATCTTCCAAGCCACAGCGGGATTTCGACAGATGTCTTGTGCCTCAATCCCATCATTGCAAGGTCTATAAAAAAAAAAAAGAAAAAAAAAACTTGATGTTTGGTGTCCCGAATTAAAAGCCTTCCTCCCCGTTAGTTTTTGCTTATCTTATGGTTTTTATGTAGTGTATCTGGGTCATTATGTGTACAAGACTCAGCTGCAGATACAGTGTATGTCCATAATCCAGAAAATCCTGCCAAATGACGTCAGGCATGTCAAGGCTTAGGTTTTCTGCAAAGGATAAAGCACATTTGCAGAGGACTAGCAGGAGCATCTTTCATCACTTCTTGTCAACTGAAAACCCAGATGTCTTTACTCTCCTTTCTCTAGTTCTCTTATTTCTCCTACCACTGTTTTTCCTCTTAGCCTGCTGACGTACAAAGCTTTTGACATGCAAGTGCAAGACAAGCCATTTATCTTCAGCTTGAGGATGCTTACGTAATACTTTTAACACACCGAAAGGCTGGAGATTCCCATTATTTGCTTTTCTCCGTACTCGTCTTGTACATATGCCAAAATTCATTAAGAAATATGTAAATTATTGCATAAGACAATGTTTTAGGCTTATGCCAAAAACAAACAGAAATGATTATAATTTAAAAACAAACTCTTTTTTCTGATTTGCTGGTAATTTTTCATGGCTGCTGTATTTCTGTTATTTTGATAGAAATAATGATTATCTTTTGCACTGATGTAAGGTGAAAAAATGACACCGTCAGGGACACACTGTTCTCTGTACACATTGCTCATAGTATACAGCTACAGTACTACCATCAGAGCTTACTTATCAGCCAAGGGAGTGGACAACTTTAGCCTAAGAACAAAAGGATGGTACAACAACATCCTGTTATGTGATGAACAATGCCTTTTCCAGCATGATGGAGCTCCTTGCCATAAGGCAAAAATGATAACCAAGTAGCTGCGAACAAAACATTGAAATTGTTGAAACTGAAACAAACACCCGCCACAAATTCTGACAAACTCCAAGCAATATATATATATATATATATATACAGGGGTTGGACAATAAAACTGAAACGCCTGGTTTTAGACCACAATAATTCATTAGTATGGTGTACAGCCTCCTTTTGCAGCAAATACAGCATCAGTTCGTCTTGGGAATGACAGATATAAGTCCAGCACAGTGGCCAGAGGGATTTTGAGCCATTCTTCATACAGAATAGTGTTCAGGTCACTACGTGATGCTGGTGGAGGAAAACATTTCTTGACTCGTTGCTCCCAAACACCCCAAAGTGGCTCAATAATATTTAGATCTGGTGACTGTGAATTAATTAAGTTTGTATGAAATATGAATGTGTATGAATCAAAATGGTCAGATAGTCCCTGATGAGCGAGCCGAGGGCGGCAGTAGCAAGGAAAAACTCCCTGAGATGGCAGTAGGAATAAACCTTGAGAGGAACCGGACTCAACAGGGAACCCATCCTCATCTGGGTGAAACAGAAAGCAGGAATGGATCTGCATTCATACTGTGTGTTAGGTGGCAGGCAGTTCAGTATAACAGTTGTTAACAGATGTTAATTGATGTTAATATGGAGTCCAGATAGTTATTGGAGGCTCAGGTAGACTTGTAGAAATTCAAGTCCTGAACTATCGAGCAACTGTAGCCAAATCCGCAGAGAAACAGCTGTCAACATCAGTTGAGGTCAGGACCATCTTCCTAGTAGAGTGAAACTGTTCCCAGACATCCATGTGACAGGATCTCCAACCAGAAGCTGGGCTCCAGGATGAGTCAGACAGGTCCAGAGGGCATATTTAGTGTAGAGTACAAGCAGGGACTCTGGCAGGACTAACTATAACAGCATAACTAAAAGGGAGAGCCAGAAGGAAACACAGACATGAGGGCTCCCTGAGATGTAAAGCAACCAATCACCTCACCATCAACAAACCTGAGTGCGTGAGTTCTTGAAAGTGATGCACCCATCTAGCACAAGTATTGAGCCTAGAAGATGCCATGCAGTCCAAACCATCACTGATCCACCCCCAGGCTTCACTCTGAGCATGCAACAGTCTGGGTGGTACAGTTGCTTCTTTGGGGCTTCTCCACACTGTAACTCTACAGGATGTGGGAAGGTGGACTCAACAGAGAACAATACATGTTTCACATTTTTGTGAAACAATACATGTTTCAGATTTTTTGCTGCTGGCACCATTGAAACCATCATTTGGCATTGGTACGAGTGACCAAAAGTTTGGCTATAGTAGCCCGGCCATGGACATTGACATACATGTAGATGTACATTGAGCTCCTGACAAACAGTTTTGGTGGAAACAGAAGAGTTGAGGTGCACATTTCATTCTGCAGTGAGTTGGGCAGCTGTGGTTTTATGTTTTTTGGATACAATCTGGGGTTAGCACCCAGACATCCCTTTCAGACAGCTTCCTGTTCCGTCCACATACTCGTGTTGGATGTGGTTCATCCTTCTTGGTGGTATGCTGACATTACCCTGGATACTGGATACATCACAAAGACTTGCTGTCTTGGTCACCGATGCGCCAGCGAGAGAACAACAATTTGTCCTCTTTTGAACTCTGATATGTACTATTACGCTTCTAATTAAACCTTCACACTCTCTGTTACTGGTGGAATGTGCAATCGATGAAGAATGAAGATTGGCCACCAGACTGGCCAAATTTGCCATGAAACCTCCAATACTAAATTGGCTATTTCAGTTTCATTGTCCTTCCCCTATATACACTGGAGATCAAAATTTGCGAACAATTTATAAACAGTTGAACAATTCTGAAATAATGTCATCTTCACTGCTCAACAATTGGAGGAGTTTTTGTTCTGTCTATATCATGCTTCCAGAACACCTTTTCCACAAAATAACTAAAGCATTTCAACAAAAAACATTATTTTGCAGAAAACACACATCAAAATTAGAGAACACTTTCAGATACGTCCCACTTATTGGTGTTAATCAATTTCCTTGATTATCTGTCAACCCCTATTTAACTGGCAGCCTAACTTGCAGTTTCACTGACTCTGCAAGATGATGGGTTGTTCTAAAGTGACCGAAAGCCTCCAGCAGCAGGTTGTCCAGATGAAGGCCAAAGGGATGACCCTATCAGCCATAGCAAGACAAGTTGATCATTCCAAATCTGTGATTTCAAGAATATTGAATCTTTACAACATCACAAACTCATTCAAGTCCCCCAAGAAGGCTGGTCGTCCATGGAAGACAAATACAAGAGAGGACAGGATACTGTGGAGGATCTCAATGGCCAATCGTTTCCACACTGCAGCTGGAAATCCTCACCAGTTCAGCGCTGAACAGGGTAAGGATCTGTCTCGTCATACTGTGTCTCGCTGTTTAAGAGCATTTGGACTGAAAGCCCACTCTGAAGTGACCAAACCTCTCATTAGCAGAAAGAATCAAAAGGCTAGACTAAGCTTTGCAGAGGAGCATGATGTGGACTGGTCCAAAGTTCACTTCAATGATGAAAGCAAGTATAATTTATTTGTGTCCGATGGGAAGCATTATGTTCGGCGACAAACTGGAGAAAGACTGAACCAAAAGTGTGTAAAGAAGTCAGTGAAAAGTGGAGGCTGTGAGGAAGTGTCATGGTTTGGGGCATGTTTTCTGCAGCAGGAGCTGGGCCTCTTATACAGCTACATGGCAGAGTGAAAGACATGGCAAAAATGTTTATCAGAACCTTCTTCAAGAACATATGGTTCCTTCCCCGTATTCATCACCCAATCAGCCCACAGTGTTCATGTCACACAGCAAAACGGGTAAAGCAGCTCCTTGAACCTGAAAACATTGCAATAATGACATGGCTTGCCGAGAGTCCTGATCTCAACCCAATAGAGAACCTCTGGAAACCTCTTGGCCCAAGAAACCCACTACAGTCACCGAACTGTGGAGGAGACTGGAAGAAGAGTGGACCAAAATCACACCAGAGCACCGTGAGAGACTAGTGCTGTCCTGTGGCCACAGATGTGCTGAAGTCATACAGAGCAGAGGCCTGTACACTTCCTACCTTATGCTGACTGTTGTAACCTTCTGAAAATTTTGTTGTAATCTTTTCCCATGCTACAGTCATTGTTGTTCTCTAATTTTGATCAGTGTGTTTTCTGCAAAATAATGTTTTTTGTTGAAATGCCTTAGCTATTTTGTGGAAAAGGTGTTCTGGTAGCATGGTATAGACAGGACAAAAACTCCTTCAACTGTTGAGCAGTGAAGATGACATTATTTCAGAATTGTTCAATTGTTTATAAATTGTTCTCTAATTTTGATCTCCAGTGTATATACTGTATATATAAGTTTCTGCACAGCACTTATAAGCAACAATATTTCAATTTGATTGTAAAAGACATGCACAGTACCTACTTTATATGGTGATGATATCAAAGCATAATGCTCATTAATTTATGTCCTAGTTATAGACAGCAGAAGCTATGTACAGTATTCAGACTTTGAGCAAAAAAAGCGCTGTATCCCATATATAATATAATATACAGTATACTATATCCACTGTATAATATACTGTATATAATATACTGAACTAGCTATAAGAACATAAATAAAAGGCAAAATCAAAAGAAAGCACAGACATGAGGGGATGTAAGGCTTCACTGTCAACCAGCCTGGGTGAATTCATTCATCTGCTTGTTGGTGAACATTCATCACAGCCTGAATTAAGCATGTTCAAGAGTATAGTAATAAGCCCATGACATGTGCCAGAATGAAACCGGGAAGCTCAGTGGTTAAGGTGTTGGACTACTGATCGGAAAGTCTTAGGTTCAAACCACTACATTACCACTGTAGGGCCCTTGAGCAAGGCCCTTAATGGTTGATTATTCAAATGTGTAATGATTGAAGTAATTCTGGATAAGGGCGTCTGCCAAATGCCATAATGTGAGTGAAATTAACATCCACATTAACTAGCTCAGATGTTAGCTTAACACCAGGCATTATTATATGACATGATCTCAATGTGACTCAATTGTTCAGAAGCACATGTAGCAGCAGCAAAGAGAATCACTTAACAGATAGCACACATACATTTCACAGCTATTGGACTCGACAAGCATTGGCAGATCTTCTGACGTGTAGTGATCTAGTTGCACTAGTTCCTCAGCTCATCAAACATCTCAGCTACTGTAGGTCGACTTTGGGTCGGCCCACTACCGGAAACCACTTCTGCTCATGAGCAGGCTGATTTATGCTTATGGGTCAAATCTATGCAGAGCGAACAGCATTGTGAGCATTTATACTTGTGCTCTGGTGTGTCTGTGTCTGTCTGCAATTACACAGCAAAACCTCTGTTCAATTTTGATTTAATTTATGGCACAGATTTAACTTTTGGCAAATACCGAAGTTTCATTAAAGTCTG